>VMDR010029304.1:0-12798 GCA_007922815.1 Macrotus californicus | reverse complement strand
ACCGTTGCTTAAAATATATTTTGTATGTTATTAAATTACTCAAATGATTTTGGATCTCTGGGATGTGCAAAAAAAAGATTAGAATTGCATGTACTTCCATTTTCCCCCAATTATTTTTGTCAAACTTTTATTAGTTAAATTTTTCATGTAAACTTATTGAAAAGGCTCTCATTTAGAGATATTTTGTCATGTAGCAATAGAAAAATGTAACCAACATTAAGTCTCCTTAAATCTTTTTGAATTCAAAATTCATCTCTGAATCACTTTTCTATTGAGTTGTCAGTGCTCATTTTTTTTGTTGCTGTTTTGTTTGTTTTTAGAGTATCATTCTTTGAACCACCCAGGGTGTCAGTGATGCAATAATTTTTAAAGATTATTTCACTCTGGTCTCCAGAATTTTCTTCCAAGCTATTGACCCCATTCTGCAAGTTTGGATGCTGATATTTTCTTGATCTTAACCAGAAGGTGTCCACAGAAAGTTTCTGTGGATAAACCAGGACTCATATAATCCTAAAATGATTTATGGGTCCCTAAATTTTTATCAGTCTTTCTTCAACTGTTTAAAACACTACATATTTCATTAAAGAGATACTATCAGCACTGTTTGGATACTTGATGGAGGCTATTTTCAGAGAGAGAGAGAGGAGGGGGGAGAGGAAGGAGGGGGAGAGAGAGAGAGAGAGAGAGAGATAACAGTCTCTTGTGAAAACACAGAAGTCGTCCCCTGTATTGTTGACTCATCTCACAGCAGGTTTTCTATTCATCTCTATTATCTGGCACACAGTAAGCACTACATAAGTTCAAAGGTGAAGTGAATGAAACCCCAACATTCTCCAATCAGCTTGATAGTGCTAAGAATAGAAGTTCAGGTACTTCATTCATTTGTTCAATGAATATTTCAAACTATGAGCCAGGGCCCTTTACACTGAGAAATAAAGAAATAAAAAGCAGCCTTTGCCTTCAATTCAGGTAGGAAAGGCAAATGAATAGACTATCATAATACAGGGAGAAAAACATCATAGCATCAGCATGCTATGTTATGTTCATACAGAAAGTCACCTCACCAAGTAATGGTAGTAGATAGGTCAAGGAGACTTAAAAGATGAGTATTAGCTTCTTTTGTTTTTGTATGAAGTGGCATCTAAAAGAATAACATTTTAAACAGAGATATAGATATAAAAATTGAAAGAGTCTAAAAGAGTAACATTCCAGAGATACATATAATAACTGAAAGGCAACAGAGTATGGTTAACTACAAGGAACTGCAACATGTTGAAAGACAGGGTTAAAAAGAGTGTGGCAACAAACGAAGTTGCATAAAGGCTAAGAAGTCTGAATTTTATCCAGAAGGAACAGAAATTCACTAGACTTGAGGATATAAACAAGGAGAGGGCATGATACTTTAGAGAGAGTAATCAGACAGAAGTATAGAGGTGAGCTCCAAAAGTCTAGACTGGAGCTGCTAGACAGCATAAGCCCCATGAGGGCAGGGATTTTTATCCGTTTGGTTCACTGCTCAATCCCAAGCACTTAGACCAGTACCTACCACATGTGAAATATCATTAAATATTTACTGAATGGATGAAGGGAAACCAGCTGAAAGCCAAGTGCAGTAACCCAAGAAACAAAAGAAGCTGAACGAAAGCAATAGGAGACAGATATAGGAGGCATGACTGACGCTGTTAAACAGCATTTTTTTTTTACTTGTCAGTATTCAACGTCACCTTTTCCTTCCACTAATGCAGCTCAACGAGACTAACAGTACAGTAAATTCTAAGCTATGCAAAAAATCCAAGCTAGTTTACTAAAGAGTTACAAAAATATCATAGAAAATTGTTCTCAGTGACAATATTAAAGAAATCACAATTATTTAATTTACAGTCAGGACTATAGTTATTCTTCATATCTATTAAGGTCAGAAAATTATTGGAGTCAACATTTACCAAGTGTTCAAAATATCCAGAGCAAGCTATTAGGTGCTTAAACTGAAACAAGACAAATTTAGTTCAGAAATAAATTCCTAGCCAAGAACCAGTTAACATTTAGTTAATCAATAAATGTTAAAAAAAAACCTTCTCTGCATATCTATGAAGACAACAAATAGACATTTAGGGGAAGTAATTTAATCTCTTCTCATGAGTAAAAATAAGGGTTTGAGTTGAAAGAATCCCTAAGACTTTTAACTCTACAAATAAAAGGTATTTCTCACCTATTTGAGGTAATCTCTTTATTGAGGCCTTATATTTGTTTACATGTTATTTTGTATGTGCTCCTCTTTTTACCTCCAGGAAAATTTTAAGATTCTTATGTGTAAAGAACATTTTTTCTTAATTTTCCTAAGTACACAATGAACTACTTTGCAGGCAGGTCTGAAGGGAGGGAAAGTAACATCTACTGAGAACTTACCATTTACCAGTGCTCTCCTGGGTGCTATCAAACAGTGTTCCTTGCTTATCATCTCCAAAACTGTGTGAAGTATCATGACCCCAAGAAGAAACTGAGTGACAAAGAGGCTAAATACTTTGCCCAAGACCACACAACTAGTTAAGTGGTGAACCAAGAAAGCAAACTCCAGAGCCCAAATTCCATTTGCTACCCTAAATCATGGTAACTGATTTGAATACTCAAGGATGCCCATGCTGTTCTAGAGCAGGATTGGGCAAACTATGACCTTCAGACCAAGTCCAGCCCACCAGCTGTTTTGTAAATAAAGTATTATTGGAATTCACACCTGTTTGTTTACACATTGCCTGTAGCTGCTTTGTACAGTTAAGTAGTTAGGTCAGAGGGCCCACAAAGCCTAAAGTATTTACTATCTGGCCCTTTACAGAAAAAGTTTGCCAACATCTGTTTTAGACTAACATTCAATTCAATCAAAGCTCCACTATACATCTAATTAGGAACACAGATGTTGACACATCAGCCAAATTAGTTTCAATATGTTCACAAACCTATTTAAAAAGCAGTCTTTATACTTAGATTCTCAGAGCTCCCTGTGCTTATCCACTATCACTTCATATACTAATCTTGTTATAATTTCCTTGGTTTCCCCACTTGACTGAGTGCAGGGTATCTATTTGGCATTCCTGTTATAATCCCAATACCTAGCACAGTGCCTGGGACATAGACATTAATTGGAATTCTGAATGTCTGAGAATATGCATATAATTTAAGATAATAGGTCAAGAATAAAGGAGAGATTCAGTACTACAGAAGCTTACTATTCAACATGCGTTCTGCACAGCCATGGAATACTTGGGAGCTTGTTAAAAATGCAAGCTCCCAAGTATTCCACCAAGTAAGGTGCAGAACAATGTTATTAACTGTAAGGAGAAAAACAAAGGGAGAAAATGAATATGTAAAGTAATTGTTTTTATACACATAGAATCTCTTTAGAAGGTAGAAAAGAAACTAAACTTATTGGCTGCCTCTCAGGAGTGGAAGCGGTTAGCAAGGGAATAAGATTAGAATAATATTTTTCATGTAATACTCTTTTGTACTTTTTAATTTTTATGTACTAATGAGTGTGTTATCTACACTGGGAAAACAATTTCTTAAACTTTAAAAAAATGCTATATGGTTAATAGACAACAAATATTACCTTGAAGGAAGTAGCAAATGGTACTTTTCACCTGAGTTATCAAACATTTGCAGAAAACATCTGAAACTTTCTCCTTTTAATCTACACAGGCTGTAAATTTTGAGAGGTTAAATGGTTTGGCTTCTAAGTTTATTAAGAGAGTTAATACTTTTTAAAAATCACCCTAATTCTATCACTCCCCCCTCCAGTTTAAACCTTGACAATTTCAATTAAAAAACATTTTCTGAGCATCTTATAAAGTGCCAGGACCTGGATACAGATTAATAACACATATGATTTTATAAATACTTAAGAAATGTATGTAACAAATGCTAAAGGAGCATCTACTTTTTAATGTTGGTAATTTTCATGGACATGTGGCTGAAGGAGTACTGGACTTGAAAGAGACCTGGGCACCGGTTCCATTTATTCCCTTAACTAACCACATAATTCTGCTGCATTAATAAAACCTGGCTATCATAGCACCTGGCTTGCCTTCCTTACTATAAAAATGTTATATAAAATATACATGCAAGCAAAATTCTTTATAATCTGTGAGACACTTCAGAAACATGTCATTACCACCCATACAAAGTTTTAGAGGAAGACTTTATTTTTTATTTCCCCTTTTCCTTCTCTAGGTCTCTTGGCTGAAGTTAAGAGTTCTCTGCTTAGCTGAAGTTATCAGAAATAAAATTATTTTTACCATTCTTTCAAAGAAGGATGATGGGGCCAACCCACTTGTAAAGCATTCAAAGAGAGTAAAAGGTAAGTTCTTACTGAAAATTACATACATAAAATCCCAAACAGACAAAAGCAGGTATTCAACAACAAAAAGTTGGAGTTGATACTTCACATTTACCAAGGCCTTGATGCTTTTACAAATGAGGGTTAATCTGAGCAACAGGCAGCCTAAAATGACAGCAACAAGAACAAAAAGGGCCAATACAGAGTGGGACTACGGAAGTGACAACAGTTGTGGTTGTCTTGCTGGCCACCTTGCAGCCTTCTTAACGATATGCTTTGTTAGTGCTCCAAGTCTGAAGTTGTTAGTTTAAGATCACGGTCTGTTATTACGCAATGAGAGGAATGTGTTTACCTCTGCCTCCACTGATGTTACTTGCCCTGTAGAATAATTCTTCAGATAAAACATATTCTTTCTTCTACCATTAAAAGAAAAAAAAAAAAAAATGTATCCTGCTGGCTTGGAGGTTACCCTACCACAAACCTTAACCATATAAAATGCTAACGAATATTTGCTGGGGAGAGCAGGGACTTCAAAACCAAGATCTAAAAGTTAGACATGTGATTTGGTGTTTTATTCATCTTCAATGAAACATTATGAGTCTACAATGTTTTGCTTCTAGGCCTTTGTACATGCTGTTCCTTTTGCAGGAACCACTCTCTTTCCCACCCCACCCATGAGCTTCCCCATCTCAGTAATCTCTCACATGTGACTTCCTCTGAGAAGACTTCCCTAACTTCCCCCACCCTGTGCTTCCACTGAACTGTTTTATCCCATCAGAGCACTTATCACTGTGGGTGTTAATTACAGGGACTGTATCTCCTTTACTCAGGACCTACTCTCTGTGCTGGCACCTGGAAGACGTTCCGCAAATATCTGTAGAGCATACTAGACATTGTGTTAGATAAAAAGGTATACAAAGATGAAAAGCAAGATCCTAAATTCACTGTCTAGTAGGAGAGAGAGGCTAAAGCAATGCAATGTAAAACAGGCTATGATGGAGGTATGTACAGGATATCAAGAGCATAGAGAGCTAGCTCTCCAAGTCAGCATGGAAGCAGAATGGGTGAAAGAAAAGGAAGGAAGAAACTGAAAGAGTATATGACTAAACGAAGTCTACAAAGTTAAATTAGAGCTAACTGGTGAGGAAGACAGAAAGGATGATCATTTGAACAAATGATAAATATAGGAGCAAGAGAAAATAAGGTGGATCTAAGGAAATGCAAGTAGTTTGGAATATGCAGTGGTTCTCAAAGCACAGCAAGCATCTGATTCCCACAGAGAGTTTATTAACACACAAGCTGCTGGACCCCACCCCTAGTTTGCGATTCTGTAGGCCAGGAATATGACCCAAGAATTGCATTTCAAGCAAGTTATCAGCTGGCACTACTGCTACTTCTAGTCCCAGGACCACACTTTGAGAACCATTGGTATAATGGAACACAGAGAGCATATGAAGAACTACCAGCAGACAAGTATGGAGCAATGCAAAAGGTGAAGAAGCAAGTTAAAAATCACATATAGCCCTGACCAGTATGGCTCAATTGGTTGAAGCATCACCTGTAATCCAAAAGGTCACAGGTTCAATTACCAGTCGGGGCACATACCTACATTGCGGGTTCCATCCCCAGTCAGGGTGCATGTGATGGGCAATCAATGTTTCCCCTTCACATCGACATTTCTCTCCCTTTCTCTCGCCCTCCCTTCTCTTCTCTCTAAAATCAGTACGCATGTCCTTGGGTGAAGATAAAAAAAATTGGCACTAAAGGATTTTAAAAAGAGGAGTAAATTTAATTTTAGAAAGATGATAATAATAGCTAACATTTATAGAGCACTGGACTTCATATATCCTGTACTATCCAGTAACTACTAGGCATATGTGGCTATTTCAATTAAATTACAACTAAATTTAAAATTTAGTTCTTCAGTCAACCAGCCTCTTTTCAAGAGCTGGCCACTGTATTGAGCACGGATATAGGACATCAACCACCACATAAAGCTCTATTAGACAACAGTAATATGTACTGACTCATTAAATCTTCATAACTTCATTATAAGATAGGTACTACATTATCCCCATTTTGTAGAAAGGAATGTGGCAAAGAAAGACTAAACCAATTACCCAAGGTCATAAAACAAGTAGTGCCAATATGAGATGCAAATCCAGATGGTCTGGTTCTTGAGCCTGTGTTCTTAATCACTTCTTAATACAATCATTCTTGGCAAAAATGAAGACTGGAAGGAGAGGATGCTAGAGGAAGGAAAACCAATGAGGAACCTTCTAAGGTAGATAAGGAGAAAAATAAAAAGAACTTGCACTAAGAAAGTAGCAGATGGAAAGAAGAAAAGGTGAACTAAAAGAGATGTTAACTTCCAGCCAAGATGGAGGCATAGGTAGATACACTGCCTCCTCGCAAAACCAAAAGAAGGACAACAACAAATTTAAAAACAAAAAACAACCAGAACTGCCAGAAAATCAAACTGTATGGAAGTCTGACAACCAAGGAGTTAAAGAAGAAACATTCATCCAGACTGGTAGGAAGGGCGGAGACAGGCAGTGGGGGTGAAGAGAATGCAGAGCAAGGTGCAGCTAGAGGACCAGGCAGGGGTGTTGGCAGCCAGTGGCCCCATATTTGCGCATGGATAAACAGGGAGGAACAACTGGAGAGTGAGACAGACTGCACAACCCAGGATTCCAACGTGGGGAAATAAAGCCTCAAAACCTCTGGCTGAAAAACCTGTGGGGGTTGCACCAGTGGGAGAAACTCCCAGTCTCACAGGAGAGTCCGTTGGAGAGACCCACAGCGTCCTAGAACGTACACAAAACCACCTACTTGGGAATCAGCACCAGAAGGGCCCAATTAGCTTGTGGGTAGCAGGGGAAGTGACTGAAAGCCAGCTGAGAGCCGAGCAAGGAGCATTGTTCCCTCTTGGACCCCTCCCCCACAAAGTGAGTTGCCCCACCCCGGCAAATACTTAAGGCTCTGCCCCTTACAACATAACAGGTGTGCTGAACCAAAGAAATATGGTCAAAATGAAAGAACAGATCAAAACTCCAGTAAAAAAACTAAGCAAGGAAGAGATAGCCAACCTATTAGATGCAGAGTTCAAAACACTGGTAATCAGGATGCTCAAGAAATGGTTGAGTATGGTCGCAAAATAGAGGGAAAAGTGAAATAAAGGGAACCATCAGTAAAGGGAAGGAAACTGGGACTCAAATCAATGATTTGGATCAGAAGGAAGAAATAAACATTCAACCAGAACAGAATGAAGAAACAAGAACTCAAAAAAATGAGGAGAGGCTTAGGAACCTCCAGAACAATTTTAAATTTTCCAGCATCCGAATCATAGGGCTGCCAGAAGGAGAAGTGGAAGAGCAAGAAAACGAAAACTTATTTAAAGAACTCATTAATTGAACTCATTATTTGAAAATAATGAAGGAGAACTTACCCAATCTGGCAAAGGAAACAGACTTCCGGGAAGTCCAGGAAGCTCAGAGAGTCCCAAAGAAGTTGGACCCAAGGAAGAACACACCGAGGCACATCATAATTACATTAACCAAGATTAAAAATAAGAAGAGAATCTTAAAAGCAGCAAGAGGAAAGGAGACAGTTACCTACAAAGGAGTTCCCTTTAGACTATGAGCTGATTCCTCAAAAGAAACCTTACAGGCAAAGAAGGGGCTGGAAAGAAGTATTCAAAGTCATGAAAGGCAAGGACCTACATCCAAGATTACTCTATCCAGCAAAGCTATCATTTAGAATGGGAGGGCAGATAAAGTGCTTCCCAGATAAGGTCAAGTTAAAGGAGTTCATCACTGCCAAGCTGTTATTATATGAAATGTTAAAGGAACTTATCTAAGAAAAAAAAAAAGATCCAAACTATGAATAGTTAAATGACAACAAACTCACAACTATCAACAACCGAACCTAAAAACTAAACAAAACAAACTAAGTAAACAACTAAAACAGGAACAGAATCACAGAAAAGGAGATCACTGGAGGGTTATCATTGGGGAGGGGGAGAATGGGGGAAAAGGTACACAGAATAAGTAGCATAAATGATCAGTACAAAATACACAGGGGGAGTTTAAGAATAGTATAGGAAATGGAGAAGCAAAGAACTTATATGTACGACCCATGGACATGAACTATGGAGAGAGGAAGAATTTTGGTGGTGAGGGGGGTCCTGGGCAGAAGAGGAAAAAGGGGAGAAAAATAATGAGACAACTATAATAGCATAATCAATAAAATATACTTAAAAAAAAGAGAGATGTTAAAGAAGTAGGACTGTGAATGAAAGAACTGAATCCAAAACAGGTGCAACTGAGGTGCTCGAGATAACACCAGTTTGTTTTAGGAATCAGAACCAGTGGCCAAGCCTCCCACCTCAGTAAGAAATCAGAAGAGCAAGTTGGAAGAGGGTGATAAATTCTATCTGGGTCATCACGAATTTGGAGTGAGTTAAGACACTACACAGTGACATAAGTCCAGAGTGAACAAGCGAGGCTTGGATTCAGATATGAATTTAGTACAGGGGAGATAGTTGAGAGAGAACTCAGGGAGGCTGAAACAATAATGAGTGCGCAGAGAACAGAAACTTAGGGAATCCTACAAGCAAGATTTTTAAAAAAGCAAAAGATAAAAAGCCAGTCAACTCAAAATGAATTATCATTAAGACGGAAGGAGCAGGGACACCTAGGAAGAAAGAATTATCCCACAGGTCAAGTGAGGAGAGAGTACGGTCAACAAGTGCCAAATGCTGCTGAGAGGTCAAGTAAGATAAAGACTGAAAACTGTCCGCAAGAGCTCTAAATGGTGCCCTAGGGCCAAAGGCCAGATTGCAACAGATTTGGAATGAATATAGTTTGTTTTTTCCCAAGAAGCTTCAAAATGAAGGAAAGGAAACAGGGTGTAAATGGAGAGAAGGATCTGAAATGGTGTTTTTGTTTGTTTTACTCTAAATTGGTGGGAGAGACTTTCTCGTGCTAAGGGGCAAAAAGTGAAAAGACTGAGAACATTATAAAGATGAAATAAGCTCCTTGAGACAAGAAAGACCTGGATCCTGCACATAAATGGGAAATTAGCTCTAGACAAAACACTTCTTTCACATCCTCTGAAAAAGCAGCAAAGGGTATAACATTAAGTACAGACGTTTTCAGGTTAATGTGGGGAGAGGTATAAGTTGCCTGAGCTTATATAGCGGGATAGATTCTATTCTAAGAAGTAGGACATGACAGTCTGTTAAAAATGAAAAAGGCAAAAGCGTTGGAGGAAATGCTGAACTGCTGCAAGAGAAGAAAGACTACAGACACAGACATACATCCCCCACCAAGCAGAGGGTAGAACTGAGATTAGAGGCCTCAAATTTCTAAGTAGCACCCCACTGCATGGTTTGTGCAATTCTCTTCAAAACGATAAACAGCCCCATATTGGAGCAGGGAGAGAAAATGGTTGGCTTAATTTCAAGGTTTGGGTTTGTCAATTAGATGCAAGAGTAAAATGAGTAACTAAGGTGATTAACCATAATGCCAAGTAGACAAAAGAAAAGGCATTTGAGTGGTGGGAGGAGGCATCCATCAGATTCACAGGGAACCTTCTCCAAACTATATATGTACTGTCTGACACCTTAATGCGATAAAAGAGCAGGTAGAGTCGGAGTTAGGAGAGAGAAAAGTGGAATCGAGGCAGTTATGGTTAGGGAGTAGGATAAAACAAAGTTTTTGATTTCCAGAAGTACCCTGTCCTGGGTTCAAAGTGTGCTTGGGAGAGTAGGTGTGATGTTGTTTCCTGTATTTGTCTGAATTTCAATTATTAGGTCAAAAGTAGCTACTCCTTCTGACCTGACTCCCTCAGCCACTTTCCACTACACAGATATTGGTCCTAAACGTTAGAGCACTGTTTCTTAACCCCAGCTGTACATTAAATGCACAGAGACTTAAAACAAAACTGAAATCTGGGCCCCACGGCTAGAGTCTAATTTAATTGGTTTGGCTTTACTATATTTTAAGGCTCCTCCGGCAATTCTAAAGTGGATTCAGTGTCAAGACCTCTGCTTTAGAAAGAATAGGGCTTTAGATTTATGTTACAAAATTCAAGAAAAACTGACTGACAAGAGAAGAAATAAATAAAGCAGGAAAATGGTGAAAGAGGATTTAAATGGTTTAGTAAGTCAGATACTTAAAGATGTCCTGAATAGAAAAGTTGGGAAATCATTAAAGCATAGCATCACACTCAACACACACAAAAATGTAATGTTTGCAAGAGTTCTGTTATAGGTTGTAAAAAATTCAGTAGTTAAATGCTTCACTGTAGGCCAATGACTAAGAAAAAAGATAAACCTGTACTCTACACTAAGCAGAAAGAATCGATTACCAACACTTAGCAGCTCCCCTAGGTCAAGAACTGTTCACAGTTCACTGGAGGAAAAAGCAGGCGATAGGGTAAGCATAATAACACCCCACATACATGGAAACCATCTCTTCTGCACAAAAGGTAAAGAGCAAAGGAATCAGCTGTCTTTCACATATACAAAGATTTTAAGATTTTTAGATGCCAGATTTTCTTTCTACTAGGAGTCATTTTCTCTTTTACAAGTTTTGCCAGTACTCTTAAAACCACCCAATTATTTTATAAATAATTGTCCTCGATCTTAACCTTTATTTCCCACTATTCTATTTGCTAAGTTTTATGACAAAGTATTGCAGAGATGAACTGTTACCATAAAGACCCAAAATAGCAAACATTGTATACTACCTTCCCTGTAAAGTTGGTATACTGGTATTACAAATCACCCAGAATCAAGACACTAAATATGCATAACAATGAGTGACAGACTGATGCTCTTAATCCACCCATACTTAGTCATGCTTTTTATATGAATTACTTCACTGATAAATAGAAAGGCTTGTACCTTCCTGTCTCAGTATTCAAATTTTATATTCTAACCAATTATCCAAGTCACTCACAAGTCATCTGTGTTAGAGACTTTCTGAAAATCAAACTTAACTGTAAGTGGACATTTTTTTTTCAAAATTCAAGGAATACTTTTCTTCCTGCATTAAGGTAGCGCAACGTGTTCTTCTTCTAATATTTAGCTAAACATATAAGAAGACTTTCTAATTCCTCTAATTTGGGCAATAAGAAAGCAGTCTCCCCCCCCCCTTCAAAGAATTGTTTTGACTTTTAGAGTATATAGCTATCTTCAAACACTGAAACAACCAGATTTACATATTTGTGGTTTATAAAAACCACCAAAATTCTCTAAACCAGGGTTTTATTCCATGGCTTCCATGAAGGAAAAGTGTTCTGACTACATTAGTTTATACTCATTGCTCTCTAATACTATAAAGCAGTACTACGGTCTAATGAAATAAAAAAAGCACAGAACAGAGAACGGCCTGACCACTTCTCCCAGATTTGATTAACTTGCTGTGTGGCATGCAAAAAGACAGTTAACTCTCCTTAGTGTTCAGTTTCTCTATTTGTGAAATAAAATTAGAGTCATTGTTACCCAAGATTGCTATAAAATCCTACAAAATGCAGAAGACTCCATTCTTCTAAGAAATTATCTATACTTTGAAAACATAATCATTCCATCCATAAACTAAACCTTAATCAACATTACATTCTGATTTATTTTTTCTTAGGAAGTCTCTTTTTTTAATTGCTGGCAGTTAAAAACTATTTTGACCCAGAATGTCATTCTGCAAATCTAAATGCTACACTATTACAACCTCTATGTTTAATTTCATCCCTCACTATGAACTGTTTTCTCACCTGATCCCTAATGAAGTTGAAAGCAATTCTTTGAACCTGAATTTACAGAGTTATGTACAGTGCTGATGAAAGCCATCTGTTGGGAACTATGACTTTCCTGTCAAAGGAAAAACCAGAACGAAACCGCCTAGATATTCCTGGGAACCAGCTGCAGCTGAAGGAGTCCTAATCCTGCTCAAGCAGGGGAAAGCAGAAGAGCTGAAGTTGCTGCTGGTCTAATTCATTTGCTGCAGATCCTTTGTGAACTGACTCCACCCTGAGTAGCCAATTGGTAAACAACTGTACCAGAATAAGGCTCTTAATGATTCCTATACGTAAGATTTGTTTCTTAAAAAATTTTAAATCAGAGCACGAAAAGTATTCATTAAGAAATACTGCCCAGTTCACTAGAAAAAATTTTAATTCAACTTTAACCAGCAAATTTGGCACCTAGATTCATCCAGTCCTCTCATGTAGCTAAGAACCAAGTAAGTGTAAAAAATATACTTTCTCCAATACTCTAAATAGAAAGAGAAAAAAACCACTCAAGGATATTCTTATAAACTCAAGAGGCCTGGAATGATATAATTTTTTTCCAGACTCATTAAACAGTTCCTGTTATCTATTCGCTTTCATAGTATTAAAAATAAATGTAATATAAAACAGTGGTGGCCCAGGTATCAGGATGAACTAAATAAAAAACAGGCAGCAAGGGA
>VMDR010029303.1:0-12798 GCA_007922815.1 Macrotus californicus | reverse complement strand
ACTGCTCTTACTTTAACTCCCAACTACATTTTTCCATACAACCAATTAAAATTATAAATTTTAAAAACATATATTAACTAATATCACTGTGTAATTCATATAGGTGCTTCATCTTTTTTTAGTTCAATTTAGAATATGCTCTAAGTGAAATTTTACAAAACAAATATATATTAATGTTGGGAACCGTCCTGCCTGGTTTCAAGAGCTGTAACCTCGCCAAGAGGCAAGAAGGTAAAACAGTTAGGGCTAAGTAAAGAGACCTTGGGACCATAAGCCGCTACAGGAGACAAAACTTATCCTCAAAGCAGGGGCGCAGCCTCTGCCCCCTTTACTTCACCCTGCTTTGGCCGGATGTGGGATGGCTAGATAGCCAGTGACAGGTAAGATTCCTAAAGGAAGGAGCAACCTAAGACAGGCACAGTCTCAAAGGGGCCATCAGGGAAGGACTTAGGGGACTATAGAGAAGGGGCAAAAGACCCTCACCCCTCAGCTTTGTCATAGCCTGAATCCTCATTCTATCCGTAAAAAGTCTCCTATTCTCTTGGCTGCCTTGCTTCCCCTGCCTGACTCAGGCCTGAAACAATGCTGGAGGCGGGTGCAGCCCTGTGCTAGAACAGGTGGTTCCCAGAGGCAATCATGCCTGAGAAAGAATACATTAAATCCTGTGAAATTCACTTTGTTAAGAATGCCCTCAAGTCAATGTATACTAAATGTTTAGAGTCCATGCACAAAATGATTTTGTTTCCCCAGATTTTATGGCTGATTGGTGTCACTCTGTCTACCAGCCCCTGACTCAAAAAGACCCTCCTGATGCCAGAAATGTTATCTGTAAACCATATCTTCTTTCTTTGGTATGTATTCCTATGCAAGCTAAACTCAATAAAAGCCCAAGGAAAAAGGTGCTCGGGGCTCTTCTCTGAGAGATTAGCCAGCCTTCTTTCCCCAGGCATGAGATCATGTCTTGGTAGTCTTATTCTCATCTGCAGTGGCTGGGAGAGCTCTGCAGGACGGAGTTCTCCCACATATTAATGCCAAAGGCCCTAATACGTGTATAGGGAGGAACTAGTTCAGACTTCCAAAGCTAGGTTATAAATATCCTTCCTTCCACCCAGGTCTCTTAGAATCCTAAATTGCCATGTAAGAAATCCAACTATCCTGTTGAAGAGATCATATGAAAAGGCCTTGAAATGACATGAAGAGAGAGAAGCTTAGCTCAGCATCTGACAAGGCAACTGGGACACGAGCAGAGTCATCTTAGACCTACCAGACAAGACCAGTCACCAACTGAACACCACTGAGCAGCCCCACATGAAGCAAAATTACCTATTCAATCCTGTTGGAGTTCCTGATCCACAAAATCATCAGATATAGCCCTGGCTGGTGTGGCTCAGTGGTTGAACGCCGGCCTGTGAATCAAAGGGTCACCGGTTCAATTCCCAGTCAGGGTACATGCCTAGGTTGCAGGCCAGGTCCCCAGTAGGGAATATGAGAGCCAACGACACATTAATGTTCCTCTTCCTCTCTTTTTCCCTCCCTTCCCCTCTATAAAAAATAAATAAATAAAATCTTAAAAAAAAAATTATCAGATATGAAATGGTAGTTGTTTTAAGCCACCACGTTTAAGGTTAGTTTGTAACATAGCAATAGATAATGCAGCCTTTACAAATTCTTCCTATAGTTAATGAAGTTTTTTTGAGTAAGTTATATATTGGTTTAGCCAAAAAGTTCACTTAGTTTTTTTCTGTCAAATAAAAGACACTTTTCATTTTTACCAATAACTTTATTGATTTGGACATTTTGAGTATGTTGGCTATCTCCCGTGTGGCACAATGTTGATTGTTCTCATATAATGTCTCGATTCGATCGCTATCAACTTCAACTGGTGTACCCAACTGTGGAGCATTGTCCAGCAAGACATCTTTGAAACTTTGCAAACCATTTCTGACATATTCCATCAGTCACAGCACCTTCTCCATACACTGCAAAAATCTTTTCTTGTGTTTCAATTGCATTTTTTTTAAGATTTCCTTTATTTATTTTTAGAGAGAGGGGAAGGGAGGGAGAAAGAGAGGGAGAGAAACATCAGTGTGTAGTTGCCTCTCACCTGGCCCCCACTGGGGACCTGGCCTACAACCCAGGCATGTGCCCTGACTAGGAATTGAACTGGCAACTTTTTGGTTCGCAGCCCACGCTCAATCCACTGAGCTACACCAGCCAGGACTCAAATGCATTTTTACCTTTCTCAAAAAATAAAGCATAATATGTCAAACATGTTGCTTATCATCTTCTATCTTCAATATTAAAATGGCTACAAAAAATTCACCAATTTTGATTAAGATTTTTTAATGCACCCTGACATGACAAAACACAAATAACAAACTAACAAAATACAAACTAACAAAATTGTTTCAAATGAAGTTAAAGACAGCTAAAGCCATCTTACAAAAAAAAAAAAAAAAAAAAGGAACTTTTTGGCCAACCCAGTATGTACAAGACAAGATATTCACAAAAATGTTAAAATAGAATTTGTCTTATAAAACATAAATATTTTTAAATCTAAGAGTAATGAGCTAGAACAAAGGTGCTTAGCAATATATAATATCAGAGCTATTATATAATAAAGAGAATCAAGTATCTCAAGATTATGTCCTACCTTAGCTTTTGTGACACTGCATAGCTCAGTTTTCCTATCTAGTTCCTATGAATGTTACACTTACATAACCTCTCTACCTAGAACTCCTTTATCTCTTTGTTGAAATCCTACTACACTGTCACTCAAAGTTTTTCTCAAATATCCCCTCCTCCTTCCTGCATTCCTCTCCCTTTCTTAACATCTGCCTACCCCTACTCCCACTAGTACTACCAGTACTTTATATTTGTTTTATGGTATTTAACTTACTGCATTACATGTTATAATTACTTTTTCTAGTATCCTGCTGGAATGTTGAAAGCTACTTAAAGACAAGTACTGTATATTAATGATTTTGTCATTTTTGTTCACATCTACCACAGCCTCTAACTACTAGAAATGCTTATCTAGTTGAATAGTTATACTCTGCTCACAGAGAACTCAAATTTCAAAGACAAACACATGCTTGAAGAACCACAAAGAAATCACATCCTGAATATTACAAAGTGTGTTACTGTAATTTAATCTGTTCTTAATTAAAAATAACCTTTCACTGCTATAAAATTATTAAGTATATGTAGAAAAAGCAAAAGCTTTCTAATATGCCATAAATAATCTGCAAAAACTTCCCAAAATAAAACAAAATACCAGCCCCAGTCAGTATGGCTCAGTTGCTTGGGAGTTATTCCGCTAACAGTAAGGTTCCCAGTTCAATTCCCAGCCAGGGCACATGCCTGGGTTGCGGGTTCTGTCCCAGGTTAGGGTACCTTCAGAAGGCAACCAATCAATGTTTCTCTTTCACATCAATGTTTCTCTCCCTCTCTTTCTCCTTCCCGTCCCCTCTCTCTAAACAATCAAAAATAAAATAAATTTCAAAAATTCTTTAAAAATATACCAGAAGAAAACTCATAATCTGTATTAACTATCAATAAATTTTATGGAGATATAAAAGAATAAAAATAGATAAAGAGACGCATGTGGCTTAAGTATAAAGATAATTCTGCAATTAGAATCTTCCTGTAATTTAATCAATGAATTTAATAAAAATCCCCTTTGGGATTGTGTGGAGGATGGGGTAATTTCACAAAATAATTCTCAAGTCAATCAAAAAGAAAAAGTAAGAAGGGAAACTTGATCCAAACTTCACATACAAAACTTTTCAAAATGCACATGGACCTAAACATAAAATCCAAAAACTATAAAGTATCTAAAAGAAAACATAAGAGAAAACCTGTGTGTGGACTTGGGTTAGGCAAAGCTCTCTTAGGTAAAACACAAAAAGCACAAACCATAAAAGAAATTATAAAGTAAACTTCACCAAAATTAACTTTTCTACTGTGAAAATGTGTGAAGAACAATTTTAAGAGAATGAAAAGCAAAAGAATGGGAGACCTATTTGCAAAATATATAACTCATAAAGAATTTGTACAAAGAATATGTAAAAAAATTTTCACAATAATAAAAACCCACCCAATAACAGACGATCTGAATCCACACTTTGCCAAAGAAGAGATAAGTATGGAAAATAAACACATGAAAAGATGCTCAACATAATAACTAGTTATTAGAGAACTGCAAATCAAAACAACAGTGAAATACTATTACATATCTAATAGGATGGCTAAAATTCAGTAAATTGACACTATCAAGGGCTAGTGAGAACGGGAAATGGTATAGCCACTTTTAGAAAAGTTTGGCAGATTACCATACAACCCAGCAATTCCAGTGCTAAGTGTTTACTCAAAAGAAATGAAAACATACATGCACCCCAAGATTTGTATGTGAATGCTTATAGCGGGCTTATTCATAACATGAAAAACTAGAGACAATCCAAATGCCCATCAACTGACAAATGAAAAACAAATTGTGGCAGCTCCATACAATGAATTAACTCTCAAAAATAAAAAGATGAGACAACATTGATGAAACTCAAAAGCAATATGCTAAGGGAAAGAAGTCAAACATAAAAATAGCTAGGCAGTGTATGATTCAACTGATACTGTATAACATTCTGGAAAAGCCAAAACTATTGGAACAGAAAACATATCATCCTTGGGTAAGCAAGCACTGAGTGGCAAGAGGGAACTTCTTGAGGCAGACAGAAAACAAAGATTAAAAAAAACAAAGAACAGATTTAAATATCCTTTTTGTATAATGCAGCAATGAGTTTCATTTTTTGGAGGTTAAAAGTATATAAAATAGCAACTTGTTAGGCAAACACAATTCAATTAGCATTATCTACACAGTTCATTTCCTTTCTAGTTCTCATACCACTAGTATCTGCCTCTTTTGCTTACTTGACAATCTGTCCATTTCTGTGAGCTGGTGATCGATCAACTTCTCATCCTATTATCACCTTCTGCTGCTCTCATTTTTAAAAATACCTGTCAAATTTTTCCTGAACTATCAGACATGTCTTCTGAGCAGGCGAAAAGGGCTGAAATGCAGTGCAATTCATTAACTTTCCAAATACAGTACCTACAGGTTAAGTCTGACCTGAAACAAGATAATCTTAACTCCTGATTTCACACAGCTTAACAGTCTATTGAAGAAAACTAAATAAGTGATTAAAATGAAGTGAAGAAAGTCAAGACAGAAGTGTACAGAGATACGGAAAGAAACATTAAGGAGACCTAAACTAATGCAAAGAGTATCAAAGCCCTCCCTTTCAAGTTGAATCCTAAAAGATGAGTAGACATTAGCTAGATGTAGAAGTGTGGAACTAGGAATAGAAGGACAATGGATAGAGAAAGCAATTGCCAGAGAGAAGAGCACTGTAAAAGGGCCCAAACATAAATTAAATGCTAAAATAAGTAGCAGCAGAGATCAGGACAATGGAAGGAGAGGTCAAGAGCAGAAGGACAAATGGAAGGTAAAGGGCTAAATTGTTAGACCAGAGTAAAAGTTAAGAGATCTTGCCTAATCTTTTTTTTTTTAACCTTCACCCAAGGATATGTTTAATGATTTTAGAGAAAAAGGGGGTGGGGTGGGTGTGTGTGTGAGAGAGAGAGAGAGAGAGAGAGAGAGACACATCAATGTGAGAAAGAAACATCAATCACTTGCCTCCCCATTTGTGCCCTGATCGGGGATTGAACCTGCAACTGAGGAATGTACCCTGACCTGGAATTGAACCTTCAACTTCTGGTATATGGACCGATGCTCCAACCAACTAAGCCACTTGGCCAGGGATAATCTTGGGTTTTTTAGAGACCTTCTAACTTGTGGCTTGGTTGGAGTGTCATCCATAAACCAGGTCACAGGTTCAATTCCCTCATCAGGGCACATGCATAGGTAGCAGGTTCAGTCCCAGTCCATGTGCATAGGAGAGGCAAGATTGCTGTTTTTCCTCTCATACGGATGTTTCTCTCCCTCTCTCTCCCCCTCCCTTCCCCTCTCTCTAAAATGTATAAGCATGTCCTCAGGTGAAGATTAAAAAAAAAAGTTCTTAAAAAAATAAAAAGGCAGTGAACAAGAACTAAGAGAGGGTCTGAGAATATGTGCTCCTCAGAAAAGCATCACTGCTATCTGCCACTGTACGGAGACTTTTAAAAGGGTCCCTTCCACCCCTGCACGTAGACACTAACTGAAGAGATTTATACACAGAACATTTTCAAGCCTTATCTGTTGACTCACCACTAATGATTCACATCTGATAACAGAACTCTATATGAGGTATTTGCCTGCATCTCAAACTCATAACCACATTTTTTCAATGATATGCTTATTTTCTCCATCTGAAACCATAGAATTATATATAAATCCTTCTTTCTTGCTAAATATGCATTAGATAATCATAGTGGCCTATCATATACTCCCTCTCAAAATCTCTTCCTTTCCATGTCCAGGAGTACCAATTATTTTGTCACTAAAATCACATCATTTCACTACTACAGTAGTCTTCAATATTCCAGTCTCTAATTTTTTTCTCAGCTAATCATCCTACACAATGCTACTAAAACTACCAATTTGAATATATTATCACCCTACTAAAACAATTGTGCCTTACTGTTTTTGACCAGAGAATGAAGTCTAAACTCCGTATCCTGGCAAATAAAAAGCAGATTGTGGAAGATTTTCAACTGCCATTTCATCCTACCTCCCAACTTTGTACAAATCACCAACTCAGACAAATGGTTCTGTTCACAGGCTACTGAACATGCCATGCACATTCGTGTCTCTACAATCTTGTTCACACCACCCCCCCCAACTAACAATCACTATCCCTTCATCTCCACTTACCTATGTCTTATTTTTCCATCAAAACCCAGCTCATTTATTTGGCAAACTATCTCACAATGAAAGGTACATTTCTGGATGAAGATTTAAGAAACATTAGCACAATTTGCACATCTTAGAGCTGGAGCTCTGAAATCAAACTATCTGAAGATCTGAAACCCAGATCTACCGTTTATTTCATACCCTTGCACAAGTCACTTAAATCTTCTGAGCTTCCACACAGCACTTATAAAAGGCTACTATCTGACTGAACTTCTTAAAAGTTGTGAAAGTTAAGTAAAATATATATGTAAGTGCTGAACACAGTTCTATAAATGTTAAGTATTGTTTTTATGGTTGTTTCTGTACTCAAGAAACTATAGTCTAGTTCAGGTTGCGCCTAAGTACTCACTTCACCAGGTTGTTGCCCATTTCAGACAAGGTTGACAGAATTTACTAATTCCAGTATTTTCATTATCCTCAAAGAAGAAAACTGAAAAATGGTGAATATTTATTCCCTTAAAATATAAAGTTTATCAATGATTCACCAGAAAATGAACCAAGGACATTTGCTTTCCAGAATATTACCACCCATGTCTGACTAGTGAAAGTGGCTCTAAATTAAGTAACACCTAAAGAAAGTATACCCATTCTACAAAAAAGCTAAAGAGACCTTGACCTGTGTGGTTTAGTTGGTAGGGTATCCTCCTGCAAAGCAAAAGGTCACGGGTTCATTTCCCAGTAGAGGGCACTGCCTGGGCTGCGGGTTCAGTCCCCAATTGGGATAGGTACAAGAGGCAACCAATCAATGTTTTTCTTTCTTTCACTGATGTTTCTCTACCTTTCTTTCTCTCTCCCTTCCCTTTTCTCTAAAAATATAATAAATTTTTTTTTAAAAAGCTAAAGAGTAGCTACCTAATTTGTAATGCAGAGTACAGATACATTAATAAAAAATTTTTTTTTCATTGAACCAATCATTAAGTACAAGGCAAAGATCATAAAACAATGACTAAAAGGATGCTTGCTCAGAAGAAATTGACATAATCTAGTTAAATGGGAATTTATATAGGTGAATAAGTTAATTTATATTAGTCAACACAGGACTTTATGAAATAGACACTGTAATTTTGAACTACATACGGTATTTAACACACTATAATAATATATCCACTATATAAAAAGAAATTAGTAAAGATTTTTTTATTTTTGGCCCATGTTACCAATATTGTAATAATTACCAATTGTAACAGGACTACAATCAATCTTTAACTTCAAGCATTCCGTATGTAGCTTTCCAAAATTGAAACTATTGTGAACTAAATTATCAAACTACAGTTAATTAAAAATTCAAGAAAAGTATTTACCATAAGATTCTTGCCCTGACTGGTGTGACTCAGTGGACTGAGTGCTGGCCTGTGAACCAAAAGGTAGCTGGTTTGATTCCCAGTCAAGGCACATGCCTGGGTTGCAGGCCAGGTCCCCAGTTGGGGGTTTGCAAGAGACAACAAAATCTCTCTCACATTGATGTTTTTTTCCCTTTCTCCCTGCCTCCCCCTCTCCCTAAAAATAAATAAATAAAAATAAATAAATCTTACCCCCCAAAAATGCTTACCGTAAGATTCTAGTCATGCCAATGAATTTACAGTATTTGCGGCTCTGAATTTTTGTGTATTAACAAATTAGTTTAAAATTATATTTTATTGATTATGCTGTTACAGTTGTCCCAATTCTTCCCCCTCTACTCCCCTCCACCCAGCCACCCCACTCCCTCAGACAATACCCACACCTTATTCATGTCCATGGGTCATGCATATAAATTATTTGGCTACTCCATTTCCTATACTGTACTTTACATCTCCATGGCTATTCCATAACTACACATTTGCACTTCTTAATCCCCTCACCTCTTCACCATTCCCCCATGACCCCTCCCATCATGGAACCATAAAATTCTTTACATATTAGCTATGCAAATCTGAGCAAATTACAAAAATGTCAGAATTTTAATCTAAAACTATTGAGATAACACCAAGGCACATGGTAAGCACTCAATAAAGGCCCACCTAATCCCAGCATTCTATTTCCTATGCTGATGTGGCTGAATGTACACTGACTTTACAAGCATCTCCTTCACTTAGCTGTTATGGGTATTATGTATGCTTAGATTATTTAATTTCCTGATATTGAACAGATATTGGTACATCCATGTTCATAGCAGCATTATTCATAATAGACAAAAGGTAGAAGAACCCAAGTATCCATCAAGGATGAATGGTAAACAAAATGTGGTATATTCATACAAATATTATTCAACCTTAAAAAGGAAAATCTGACACATGCTGCAGCAAGGATGAACCTTTGAAGACATTACACTAATTGAAATAAGCCTGTCACAAAAGAAAAAAATACTTTATGATTCCATTTATATGAGGTACTTAGAGCAGTCAAATTCATAGAGACAGAAAGTAGAATGGTGATTACCAGGGGCTGGCTGGTGAATAATGGGTGCAGTTATTCTTTAATGGATATGGAATTTCAGTTTGGGAAGAGAAAAAAATTCTGGAAATAGACAGTGATAATGGATGCACAACAATATGGATATACTAAATGTCACTAAATTATACACTTAAAATGGCTAAAAGTTAATTTTATGTTATGTGTATTTTATTATATATGTAAACAATAACTTTTTAAACTGTTAACCTAAAAATATAGAAGCACATCTATTCTAGAAGAGACATATCAAATTATTAATGATATTATGGCACTGGGAGAAAATTTCACTCTTTTAGGTATACATATACATGTTGTTAAAATTTTTTTAAGCACCATTATTTCTGTAATGGAAAAAATTTCAATCCTACTTATTTTGGGGTGAAATGATACAAGTTGGGAATGTGCTTTAACATACCAGAGCAAAGCTGTAAGAATAAGTGGAGGAGGGGAAATAAAACACAAATTGTAAAATGTCGATAACTGTTGAAGAAGGATAACGGGTATACCCAGAATTCATAACACTATTTTGGTTCCTTTTGTACTAATTAAAAATTTCATGATAATCCCAGCTGGTGTGGCTCAGTGGATTGAGTGCTGGCCTGTGAACCAAAGGATCGTTGGTTCAATGTCCAGCTGGGGCACATGCCTGGATTGCCGGCCAGGTCCCCTGTGGGGGCGCAAAAAGCAACCACACATTGACGTTTCTCTCCTTCTCGTGCTCACTTCCTTCCCCTCTCTCTAAAAATAAATAAAATAAAATCTTTTAAAAAATTTCATGATAAAAAGTTAATTATTTTCAACCTACAATTCAAGAAAAAATATGTATATGTTTAGTATATCTTCAAACATGAAATGTTTGAAGTTATAAAAACATTAGTTTAGTTAGTTGATAAGAATGCATTTTTTAATCATTTCTCAATCACACACAAAAAATTTATGTAAGTCACAATATTTCATTTAGTTCTTTTCAAAATAAGGCTAAAATTTAAGATCTCCTGAAAAGCCTACTCAAAAAGTAGGAAGAAAAAAAATCAGAAATCCCACCATTGATGTAAGTAGGAGACAATGTAAATATAACCTGAAACATAATGTATAAAGACAGAAAACTGATGGTGGAATTGTGACTTAGAACATAAGGTTTTTGTTAAGTCCCTACCAAAAGAGATAACAAAAAAATTGTATTTACTCTGCAGTACTCTAGAAAGGCTTAAAAACTGGAGCCCTGGAACAGGCAAGAGGGGAGAACCAACTCCCCCATCCCCTGCCCCCCCCCCCACACACACACACACTCACAATCTCTCTCTCCCCCCACCCCAAGGGAATGAGAGATATGGTACCCAGCAAAACTCAATCACAGTGGCTCCAGGTTTGGGGGCATCCCACACAGAAGTGAAATGTTGGTATTAAAACAGGGAGACTAAGTGAAAATTTATAAACTGAATGGTGAGACTTGTAGCTTTCTTCCTCTACCCAGGACTAGTAAGTACCCTGCCATCTAAAATCATAACCTCTGCCAATCAATCCCCTCCCCTCTTCACTATTACACTCCCCTCTTCATTATTACACAGACAGAAAAATGAAGGACTTTTATCTGAAGAAACTGAGAATCTTCTTATTTACCACCAGAGAAAAGAAGTAAAGGTAAAAACATGGGAGTTCATTAATCACTAAGCCATGCTCATGCATGCCCAGTGAGCTTCCTATTACCTTTGAAACTTTCTCTTGATTATGAAGGAACTGCTAAGGATCACACAGATATGAAGAAAGCCTCCAACAACAAGAGACCAAAAAAAATAGAAAAGAAGTCAGAGGAACCAAAAAAATTGCAAAAATAGAAGAACATGTCAAAGAAACCATGATTAATACCCTTGAAGAGATCATTAATATTGTACCCCATGAAAAAGGAACAAGATGCTATAATACAGTAACAATGAACAAGAACTCACAAAATGTTTTTTAAGATATCTGAAATGTTAAAAATCAGTGAAAGGGTTCAAATCTCCCCGAAAGTTAAACAAAAGACTATTTGAAGATCAAATTTTGAAACATTAACATTGCAAGCCAGGCAATAAGGGAAGACCTCCAAACTTCTGAGGGAATATCATTTCCAATATAGAAAACTCTCAACAGTCAAACAGTCAAGTGTGAGGATAAAAATAAAATCCCCAAAACATTCAGTCTTTCGTAGTAATAGTAGAGGAAATCAAACAAAGGAATAAATCAAAAGAAGACATAGGATCCAGAAAAAGAGGAAGTCCCAAAATGACAGCTTTGCAACAGGCCTAAAAGGAAACAACCCAGACCAAAGCAGGAAGAAAGATAGCTACAGAAGGGATGGATGGCTACAGGAACAAATGGAACTAGTAATAATATCTGACAGATCTGACCATGTGGAAAATTGTACTGAGACGCATTTTATGAAGCTGCTGGAGAGTACAGAAAGGCTTTGCCAGACAAAATTAACCAAATGAAAAAAACAAGGCATGAAAAACAAAAGGTTATACAAGAACACCACCACCAACAAAAGAAAATGAAATCTTTGTAAACTATCCCAGTAGTGACAAATACCTGGTCATAATCATGAAAACTATGAATACAGATTTAATCTAAAATTATGGAATAACAATATTAGAAAGATGGGGAAAAGTCTAGTTTGAAAAACTTTTGAACATCTACCCCTTTAAAATCACTGACATTTCTACCTCAAATTAATCAATTCTAAGAAAAGCCTCTATTTTCACTAGAGTTAAATTCTGTAACTACACGTTCAAGTAAAAAATTCTGTAAAATGCTCTGGTTTTGTCTTGGAATACTTCACAGGGTCATTCTAAGAAAATAAATAAAGTTAGTAAGTGCAAAGCAAACACTAACAAAAATTAGAAGACATGTATATGTCTTATTGGTTATTGGAATCAGTTATTTTGATACCTAATAATGTGTTTGTTCTGTTGTTTGTTATAACTCTAAATGTTGGATACCTTCAGTACCTGTTCCACTTTTACTGCTACATCTACTGAATCAGCAAATAATTCTGTCTTACGGGAAAATAAGCTGTGAACTCTTCAGCAAATTACCTGTGTTAAGAACCAAAGCCTGATTATTTTCTAGTCTTAAAAATCTCAAATGTCTTGCACATTACCTTTTTAGAGTACTTTTACTTGATAAGTCAGCTATCATGCCAGACAGCGGCAGCACTGACAGAGGCTTTAGGTGTGTGAGGCCATCAACCCATATACTAAGTTGGCGTAGACTGGTGTGTTTTCATAATTCTCTTGTTCATCACTCCTAACTTTCAAATCTACTGTCGATCCTTCCTCTCTCTAAATTGACCCACCTTTTAATTTGTTATGAGGTTAACAAAAACAAATTACCATTCTTCTGACTCAAATAAAATTTACTAAATGCCCTGCCATGCCCTTTCATACACATTTTCATTTAACACAATTAGCAGTCCTTAC
>VMDR010029302.1:0-12802 GCA_007922815.1 Macrotus californicus | reverse complement strand
TTTTTTTTATACTGTTACATTTATTTCTACTCTAATATTTATTATTTCCTTCCTTCTACTGACTCTGGCCTTTGTTTTTGTTTTTCAGTTCTTTGAAGTATAAAGTTAGATTGTTTATTTGAGTTTTTTCTTATTTACTAAGGTAGGCCTGTAATGCTATGCATTTCCCTCTTCATCCTTATTTTTAAGAAGTTAATTAAATGAGTTAAAATTAAACCAGTATTTCCTTGTTAAGATGGCCTAGGCTATGCAAAAGCTGATGAGTGTAGAAGCAGGTGTTTATTTTCACGACATCTGTAGTGACCCTATGTCAGCTTAGACTCTCAATTCCTGGTCTTGATTTTTCTCACCTGACAAATGGGAGACATGGATTGGTCTTCACAACCCCTTCCAGCTCTGACCTCCATGCCTATGACTAGTGCTGTCTAGTGAATTGGAAAGTGAAGGCATCAAAAATCTTCTCACAGCACAAAAGTAATAACAAAAGGAAAGTCATCAGACATTCTTTACGGTTTTTAATTCTTTAAGACCAAACTCTAATCAAACGTCCACTTCCTCTTCCATGGATGGGGTACATTTTTTTATTACCAGGTGCTTGCATGGGGGGAAACCCAGATGGCTATATATTTCTTAATACACAAATAATTTTCACTTCCTCTGGAAAACTACACAGCAGGTTAGTTGAGTGGTCAGCCTGAACCCATCCATCTTCCAGCTTAAAATCACATTTTTCAATGGTACATGAATGAATGATATATGTTGGTTTTTTAAATATTACTTTGTGTCTAAATCACCCCAACATAGTGGACTTATGACTTTATGATTTTATTATTCTGGTTTTGTTTATTGACCTTTCTTTTTCTTTTATGTAAAAATATGCATGGCTACTTGTATATTTTATAGCTATGCTTTAATTAAAGATGACATAATCGATACACGAATTCCTCCCTTCCCAAATATAGAAGAATGGACACTGGAAAATGATTCAAAAGCAGTCAGTTCAGAGTCCACTGCTTACTGGGTGTGTGACCGAGATCCCACCCATGCATGTAAGAAGGTTTTGTAAAACTGCAAGTCAGAGAACCCTTCAGAGGACAGTAGGAGGCCCTAGGCCATCAAAGTCAAGGCAATCAGCTACATTTACCTCTAGGAACTGGAATCTGGGTGGGACCTCAGTAAAAGCAAGAACATGCCGATGATATCATCTCCCTTTTTGGGGGAAGGTATTTCCCTACTTGCCTATTTCACTGAGCACACAGCTCCACGTAGGAGTCTCCAATTTGGTCTTCCTTTGGTGGGGGGATGCTGCCAGGCTCCTGCAGCTTACCTTCCGTATACCTACACCATTTTGTATTTTCAGAAAATCTAGTCCTTGATACCACTTTATATGCTGGTACATAGTAAGCATTATATAAATATTTGTACTTACTTACTTTAAAAACAGCACCACTGTGTGGAGAATGCAGGAGGGCAAGTGTAGAGGCAGAGAGACCAAATAGGAATATATATACCATCTAAGGTGAGAAATGGTGATCATTGGCTCAGGGTGGCTGCTATGAAGTGCAGTCAAGCTGTCAGATTCTATGTATCCTTATGGGTAGAAATCAGGACGTGCTCATGGCCAGGATGTGGTGGGTGAGGGAAAGAGTGAAGTCAAGGAAAGCCTAAGTTAAGTTGGGTTGCAATTTCCAGACACATCCTGCGCAGGCCTGAGATGCTCCATTAGTGGGCAAAAGAATGTTAGTTACATGGACACCCTGTTCCCCCTTCCCAGCACCGTGGGAGCTGTCCCAGAGAGATGCTGGGTGGGAGTGCGGAGGCTCACCCCTTGCAGAAAGGAGACAGAGAAGGCACCACCTCACAGAGGTTCCTACTTCTGAAGAAGCTGGAGCTGGATGGTGGGACTGAGGTGGTGGTAGGGCTGGTGCCAGCAGAAGTGTCTATGGTGGTGACAGTTCCTGATTCCACTGTGCTGTCCCCAGAAGTCCCAGGGCCAGGGGAGAGATGTATCCACAGGAAGAGTGAGAAAAAGCTCATCCCTGGGCATTAACTGGGCAGTAAAAGGCCTTGTGCAATTTGGCCTTTGCTCAAGGACAGGAGTGGGAGCAGAGCAGTGCATTTCTTGCACTGGGCATGTGGCTTCTCCCTGGACCTGTGTCACCTCCCAGACAGTGTGGACTGGAAGAGATACTATAGGAGGAAAGAGAACTCGATCCATTCCCAAACTCAAACCAGCAAGGCTTTGTACGCTCTGAACAGGAACGGACCTGAAGGGGGTTGGTGACTGACCAGACACAGAATCAAAGCGATACTGGGGACAAAATGGGGGTGGGGGTTAGAGAGTTAATTTTACAAACTCTATGAACCCCCAGACATGCTGTTGTTCTTTTTGGTCTCTCTCCAATTCCTCTGACATGAAGGAGTAGTGTCAGTAGTATTTTATGAAGATAAATCATGGAAACTTAAAGGACATACACAATTCCAGCTGTTTAGAGATAAGCCTTATCAAAACACAGCTGTTTGATCGATGTGGAGAGGAAGTCTGGCCAATGGCCGCAAACCTTCTCAACATGGCTGTTCCCCGGGGACAGGACTTCCCCAGGCCCGCACATCCTGGGCAATCTGCAGCAGGCTCCAGGACAAGTGGAAACCCGAGGTGAGAAAGGGAGTCGCTATCAGAGTTGTTTAGATCTGTATATCCTCTGGAAGACACACTTCAGCTCTGTGACAGGGCACCATTACCCCAATGTACAGATGATGAACTAGCCCAGAGAGAGTATGCAACTTTGCACATGGGCGAATCAGGGCAGACGGGGATGGGATCCCAACATTCTGGTGACACCAGAGCTGCTTCACAAAGATCACTGTCAGAGGCAGAAGGTGAGGACAGGGACTGAAATTGGAACTTGAGCTAAGGGTAACAAAAGTAATAATAAGTGAGAGAATATTATTACTAGTGACAGTAATAACTAATATTTATAGGGTTTTAATGCGAATTTCTTTGACAAATATTGATTGAGCTCCTTCTGTGTGCCAGGCACTGCTAGAGGTCCTAGCAATACAGCTTCCCTGTGGAGCTGACATTCTTGTGGAGGAAACCCCATGCCAGGTCCCATGAGTTATTCCTTTTAATCCTCAAGCAACACTATAATGTACATACTGTTACAACTTTCATTCAGTGAGGGAATGGGGAAATCAGAGAGGTTAAGTCATTTACCCAATGTGTCACAGCTAGAAAGTAGTGTGGGGCCGGGGCCAGGGCCAGAACTCTCTAGAATCTTATGACCAGTCCAGGGCATTAGGCACATCAGCAGTGACCCTAAAAGTGCATTATTAGAGGAAAATGGACCAAAAACTCAGAATATAAACATTTGGGGTAGCTCCAAACCAAAAGAGATTTTGATACCTGTTCAAAAGAACTGCAGGAACACTTTAAAGGACATTCTAGGACCTCTGCAAATCAGAGGGGGGAGAAGCCCACCCAAACTTTCCCACAGTTTAGTGTTCCTTCCAAGTTCATGGCATCATATGACTGCGTGTGGAAACTGCCAGCTGTCAAACAGTGGGCAGGCCTACTTCCTGTGTAACTACAGCTTTTTGATTCTCTCTTAAGGTCTTTAAAAGAGCAAACCACAGTCATTCCCACTTCCCAGAACCCTCTGCTGAGCACAGCGTGAGATGGTATTTCAAACATGAAGCACTGGAACACAGATTAATAATTTACCAATGACTCTAAACAAATATTGTTCGTGGGGGAAAAAACTCTTCTAAATGGGAAGTCAGATTACCTCAGTACTTGAAAAAGCAAACTGAGAAATAACCTTCTTAGAATTCAATATTTATTAAGGCTGATGGTTCGTGTTTTAAGAATTAATCATTCCCAGCTTCAATATTCAGCTTCAGCATAAAGTTCACTTTATTCTGCATGTGGACTCCTGCACTCTCTGCCCAGATAAATTAATACATATTCCAGAGTCTGGGGCCACGATCAATGAAAAACCACAGTAAATTCCTAAGCAGTAATAGATATTCCACATGGCTTGAAATGGTTGAAGGAGAATTTTTTTAAGGTTCAGAATCAAAGTACTGTAATTGAAGAACTTACAAATCCAGCAGCAATGGCTTCTCAAGGCATCTGATGTTGGCTTCAAGGACCATTTAAGGTAAACTCGCCTCTCCCAGTCCTTCCCAGCTCTCCCTCTTATGGAGTTCCCAGCTCTAAGAGAGGTACATTTCATTTCATTTCACTTTATTTTATTATTATTATTTTTTATCCTCACCTGAGGACATGCTGACTGATTTTAGAGAAAGAAGAAGGGAGGGAGAGAGAAAGGGAGAGAAACATCGATGCAAGAGAGAATCAATGATCATCGATCAGTTGCCTCTTCTACATGCCCCAACAGGGACCAAACCTGCAACCTAGGTATGTGCCCTGACAGGGAATCAAACCTGAGACCTTCAGGTTTACGGGACAACACTGGTATTTTAAATTGGGTCAGTGGCATTCATTTAAAATGACAGTGCAATGTGAAAAATGGCAGACTAAGTGTATAGAAAAGTAAATACTCGAGTGTTTTTAGAAAGAGTAAATAAATACTCGAGAAAAGTAAATATTCCCAAAGTCTGTTGCCAGGCCTTATAATTCAATCTATTGGTACAGCACGTAAAGGACTGATAACTGATAACAGTCTTTTGTAGGTATATTTCTAAGAAAACTTTTATAAATCTATTTTGGATTCAACTTTTGGGTATTTACAAAGCAAAATCCTAAATTAAATACATTCCATTTAATAGAAGTACATCTGTCCTGTGTTCATGGGAATGATGTAAAACAGGGGTCAGCAACCTACAGCCTAAGGGCCAAGTCTGGCCCACTGTTTGTTTTTGTAAATAAAGTTTTATTAAACTGCCACACTCATTCTTTACATATTATCTGTGGAGGATTTCACACTACAACGGCAGACTTGAGGAGTTTCACAGGGACCATATGGTCCACTAAAATATTTACTAGATGGACCTTTACAGAAGTTTGTTGACCTGATGTAGACAAACAAATTGAGGAAAATTCCCAAAGCTGTGAGCAGCCTCTCCCAGTCCACGGCGGTGCTCACTATACTGTGGAGAGACCGAAATATCGGGAGGCATGGCAAGCCTTTTAAAGCACCACCACCTTTCTTTTCAAACTCTAGTCTATATGTAAAGAAGCACATCCTTGAACTAAGGGAAGAACACCATGTGGAATCAGAGGTCAGCACCATGTTACAAAAGGAATGTTTTAGAACCCAGTAATTGCCCCACGTTTTAGGATAAGATGGAGGAAGGGAAATAATATATGCAAATGACAAGAAAAGACAGGACAGACTTCCTCTTCTACGAATTGCAATCAATCTGGTTGTCCACATCCTCCTCATATTGTTTCTCAATGGGAAATTATGTATACACATCACTCTTCTACCCCAAAAACAATGAGCGAAAAGAAATTTGAGTCCCAAATCATCAAATCTCATTATCTTACACAATTTGAAATTTACTGATTTCAACAGTCAGTAGCACATCTCTAAAAAAAAACATAAATAATCCTGTTTGTTAGAGCTCTACCTGTTGGACCTTTTCAACTTGATGAGTTATTTTAATAAGACTGCTTTTCTCTTTACCTATAGTTAGTTCTGGCTTTGCAACTCTGGAGTTTCACTACTGTGTTTTATTACTGAAGGATAGGGGTGATGTTCAAAAAAGAAGAAAGGAAAAAGAAAGCCTAATTTTAAAGTAAGGATAAACTAGGGCTAACTCAAGTACAGTGAAGCCCAAGAGCTCTTGTTCTTAGCATGGATGTGGGCCCTAGATAAAAATTGACACATGAGTACAGATTAATTTGAAAGCAAAAAGTACCCTATAATTTCACAGCACTTTACTCCCTGTCCCATTCTGAGCCCTCAAACAACCCTGTGACTGGAAGTAAACATTAGTTCCATCTTGCAGATTAGGATCCGTGTTTTCCGAGAGGTTAAATCACCTGCTCAGAGTCATGGGTCAAGAATTCAAAGTCTTCTTCTGATTGTTGCTACTTCTCTTGTGACACCAAGTGCGTGATAGGACTGCAACGTCCAAGAATGCAACCAATTTAATGGAAATGAAGTCCTGTCTTGTGTATAGCTCTCACACATTTACCTTCTCAAAATTAGACAGAAAGCTAATATTTCCAGGTTACGAGTCACAGGTAGACCGGAATTAGTGAACACAGTGATCCGGGACGCCCATTATTTGGTGGTCTCTGGGGAGGTGAGATTCATCCTCATTAGAATATAAATTAACCTGAACAACAACAGCCGCCTAGACAGAGGTATTTCTAGTTAATATTCCCAGCACTGTCATTGACCTGTCTAATGCTAAAGCCACATACACTAGATTTCCCCATCACTTACATCGTGTCTTTATGTTACCGCTGAGCAGAAGAGATTTAAGAAATTGACTTTGTTGGCTGTTACTGGATGCAGCCAATTAGATTATCAAGGCTGGGTCCTATTGTTTTTTAATCACATGGTTCCTATTATGTAGACAAATCTAACAGTATTCCTTCCTCCCGTGCCCCGACTGTACCCCCTATATAAAAGGAACTGAGCTAGGCAGAGATATGAGGCCCAAATTTTTTTCTTTCCAAAAAGACTGGGTGATCTTACCTGGATTGGCTATACATAGTAATCTCACTAAGTGGTTGTTGCTTAGAAAATGCAATCTAAGCACAACCTACTAAGAAATGTCACATTTTTTAAAATTCTGAAATCATACATTCCAATTCTACATCTTGCGTTTCAAGGTTCTGCTTTAATTACCCATCACCGTCACTACCTACTTTCGAAAATGGTCCATTCACTTACCAGCCTTCTCACACACTCTGAGACTGGTAGCGCCCATCCAGCTCCCACCACACCCACCAGACTGATTTCCCATTGGTGGCATTTCCTTCTTCCTCTGAACAAACTGATTCCTCACTTCCTTCTAGATCTATTCTCTCTTCCTGTCTACTTTCAGCCCGTAGTTTTTCTTCCTTTTCCTCCCTTTATTCGTATAATGTTTACAGTTGAAAGCTGAACCACAAGAGTGAATTCAGTAAATATGTTTTGCCTGTCCACCACATGTCCAGCATATCCTCATAGGAAAAAGCTACTTTTTCACCCTCTGAAACCCCCTGGAAATATGCCCTGGGAACAGGGAAGAGCAGAAAAGGTAGAGACTTCCTGACTGAAGAGGTCAATCATATTCATTAGTTAACTGTGCGGTGGTGGGTACAAAAGAAATATAAAGAATCTGTGTCCTCAAAATTTCTGTGAACTTACAGTCAGCTTTCAGTTACTTGGAAATATCCCCTACCTTACTTTCATAAGGCCTGTCGTTCACACCTTTGGTGAACATGTAAATAGGCAAAACCTTTCTGGAAGCCAATCATGGGGTCCCTCTCAGCGTGTCTAAGCACATAGCTTATGAATCAGCAATCCTGCTTCATCGGGAATACCAGGAGGAATGTTTAGCAGAAAATGGAAAGAATCTAAATGTCCACCAATATTGAGTGTGTCCGAGTAGCAGAGGGCAGCAGCCACAAGCAGTTGACGGTGACACCACCGACAGGAGACCTGCGGTGTTGGGATGGAGAAAAGACACCTTCATTCCATCCCTCACATCATAAACAGACAACAACCTTATGCAGATTGGAGTCTGGTGGGACTCTACCTCGATTCTCTGCCTTCCAAAACCCACCAGCCCACCAAACAACCTACACACAATGCAACTGACTATGGCAATTATTTATTTTTGCAGCTGTTCCCAGGATCTCCTTTTCTACTGGATTTTTCATTCACTTAATTAATTAATTACTTCGGCAAACTGAGCTCCTACTCTATGCCATGAACAGCTCTCAGTCCTGGAGAAAAAGTCATGAAGGAGACAGACCCTCTGCCTCCCACGGGCCCATGGCCTCGTGGGATGGTGAGACCCAACGGGAGCTGATGCCACGGGGCCTTCCACACAGCCCCACTGCTAGCTTCTCTTTGTTCATCCTGATCATTCCTACGACGGATACAGTGATTTAAAATCAGAGGAAGTAATCTATGTCTCAGAGCTCATCAACATTAACAAAATGTTTTGCACTTCAACGTGTGGCCATTTTAGACAATTTCTCAGAGGAATATAAAAAAATACTACCACATGCCATCTTTTCCCAGTATGGTAGTGGCATTTTCCCCCATTGGTGACAAAGTGACAGAAGCTGCTGCAAGCTCAAAGCAGAGTCAGAGAGCAGCAATAAAATTGCCACCAACTTCACCCAAATATTCTTCAAAGCCTGTTAGGTCTCCACATGATGCTGACACAGAAATCAGCTGGGGGCAGCAGCCCCTTCTTGTCACACCGCCAGGTCTTTTTGGTTCAGGCTGGAGGGTCAAAAACAGTAGGGAGTCCTAGAGAAACTCGCCAACTCTTTAACAATGACTATTAGCATGATTGATTGAATTTTAGAGCAGTTTATTATTAATATTACTAATGCAAGAATATAAAGAGGTGGAAAAACTGGTTCCCAAATAGCCTGCAATATCAGTACAAATGTAATGATTTATAAAGGTAGCATCACATTAGAAAAAGAAAAGATTAGCCAGTAAATAGTACTAGGACAATTGGTTAGTCGTTTACCCAATTTTACAGTCAGTTATCTCCAGTCACCAAAACATTTAAAGTTAAAACATTTAGAATTAAATGTTTAATAAGTTAACTAAATCTTGTCTTTACATTGGAAATTTTTTTTAATTACAACTTACACTTAATATTATTTTATTATCAGATTGGCACAAACGTCACCAGCATTTTGCCCAGTCCACCCACAGATGTCGTCTGTGGGTGACACATTCAGAAACCAGAAAGGAAATTACTCAGCAGACAAAAGCTTATTTGCAAAACCACATCCACGACCCCTCCTTGCTGTGCCTATTGCTGAGGAAGTTTCAACAAATGTATTAGTATAAAGATTTAATATCTTTTGTAAGAAAAATGTAACACGATCAAAAACTACCATGAAGGATGTTCACGTCACCACGGGTCCAACTACGAAAGAGAAAAGCTGGGGCATTCACGTGGGACACAGCACTATTCAGGATAATCTATTCATTCCTCACATAGCTCATGGTCTTACACTGTTATTATTGAGCAAAGTTGAAATTTGATGTTAAAATTAAAAAACAAGATTTGGCACAACTGGGTGGGTGTATGTACTAGTCTTGGTATGTACTGAAAGGTGGACTATCATCAAAGAGTTAGTTAAAATTACTGAAACCACATTCAGACACTTCACTGGCAAGCACAGGCTTCGGTAGCATGAAATGTGATCCACCAAATACCATCAGAATACAAGATTTGAAGGATTTTGAAAGGAGCAAGTGGTGATTCATTCAGTGGCCACACCAGGACAGCATGTTTTTTGCATCAACAGATCTGTGCTGAATATGAATAGAAAAAAAGGCCACTTGGTTCTGTGTCAAGGGCTGCTTTCCAGTTGTCCCGTGCACATGCCACATGATGCTCAGGGCTGGAAAAGTGGGAGGGAGCTGGCCTGCTCACTCCCAGATCTCTCTGAAGTCCAGCACCTGTTTTTCCTAGTTACTTGGGGGCTAGGAAGGACTTACACTTAAAACGTATAGACACTTCTTGCCCCAGAGAATAGCCACTGTTAAGCAGCATCGATAAACTTTGGCAGACACAACGGGAAAAAGAACTAATAAATTCAAAAGATTCCCCTTGAGGATAGTGGGAAAGAACCTTTATCATTTGAAACTGCATGCCCTAACTTATGTGAGGAATGCCAGAATACGCGCAGCACTCACTGGTAGCCTGCATGCCTCGGGTGCTTTCGTAGGAGATGACCTCCTGGCTGCGTGGTGCAGCGATCTCTCTGGTCACTCAGAAAGACCAGTCCTGCGCTGCCTTCTATTTGCTCCTCCTCTCTGCCACTACACTCAGTAAATACCAAAGCAAAAGAAAACCTTGAAGTTTTTTCCTGGATTAAAAAAAATGGTTTGATGTTTACGTTCTTCCAAATCTAGATCTCAGAATGTCATGACAAATGTCTTTTATTTTTAAAATATGTGTTTTTAATAGGACCTGAATTTTGGACACACATTGGACCATCTGGAAAATTCTCTGGTACCTCCTGTAGTCCATAGAGCCCACCTCTAAGAATCCCCTAGTTTTGTGGCAAATCTATGCTTATATAATACTTCCTGACAGTTATTAAATTATTTACAGTTTACAGTACACTTCCAGGAACTTTATTTGATTTGATCCCTATCACAACTCCAGGAGGTGATTTATTATTATGAATATTGTGAACATTCCCACTACAGATGCAAAAACTGAGGGACCTGCTCCAAAATTAGGAGAGCCAGGGCTCCCACCAGGCTCCACACCACAAACTTTCACTGAATAATTTTCAAGTATAACCAAACTGAATTTACTATGGATATGAAAATAAAACCCATAAAGGCAAGCAATTATGATGGAACCAACTTTGGCAAAGAGGTTGTGTGACCCATAGCTGCAAACGGTGAGCTTGGTTATCATTTTTCAAAACATGAACATCCATCAGATACAGTTTTGATGATGTAAAGCACATGCTTTAATTCTGCTCTATTTCATATTTGGAAGAATATGAGCTTCAGTCTGCAGTATCAGATTTAAAAGAACATTGAAACTACCATGGACTAAAATATCTTACTCAGAAAGTTCCTATAGCAGCACAAGGTAAAACCTAAGGTTGGAAACATCTTCATGTAAGTAATAAGGCAAATAAATCACTTACACACTCCCTATGTTCCCCCATCTATGATGTGGTTAATGTGGTTAAATTAAGCTAGTATTTTCCTCCTACTCAGCTGGGAAATGTCACCCAAGAGTGTCAATTAATCAAACTAAATCCTTCTGAGGGAAGACAGTTTTGTGGTATTTGCAGATTCAGCTACTAGGTGTAACAAAAGTGGCCCCCTAGCAACAATCGCATAGTGAGGCAAAGCAAATGGAATTACGTTTGGGGGAAAAAAGAAATGTAATAGACGGCTTCAGAGTTTGGTAGCCTCTTCTATTTACATCTGAATTTCCATTTTCGTTAAGAGGAACTTTTTTTATAATAGCCACGTAGGCTAGATCAGTGTTAAAACTCCTTTTGCTTCAGGGAGGAGCTGAAATATTTTACTCAGTACACAGCACATTCCTGATTCCCAGATCTGTGCCAAGCAAATTTCCTTTTTCGACCTGTTGGTTAGGGAGAGAACTATATCATTAATCCATGAAGGCAAATTGTCTGCTGAATTACGAAGTGGGAAACAGAAAATTGTTTCCTCTGTGGTTTCAGAACAGCTCCCCCTAAACCGGCTCCATACAACACTGAGCCAACTACGTCCCCTACGTGGACTCAGCAGCCACCCAGGACTGCCTCTGTAAGGATCGCAGGGGTGTCAGAGCTGGGGCCTGCTGGGAAAGACAATAGGGGAGTTTCAGCCCTCTGCAACCTGTAACCACTTCCCATTGGCAAGAGGAGCAGGTTCCCACAGACTGCTGTGGCTAAGAATTTAGGATGCTACAGATAAACTGAGCAAGAGGACTGAGCCAGGAGTGAAACTGCAAAAATTGCATCGGCATTTTTAAATATGCACTTAAATAATAAGGGCAGCACCCTATAAAGACGCCAATGACATGTTATGCATCTTGAATTAGCAATAATGGGTAGTAAACTCCCAAAGACCATTTTACTCTTGCTAGACTGAAATTCTGCGGGGTTTCCTCTGCAGTGGGTCCAATGAGTGGTTTTGAATGAACTGTGCTTTGATGTAGATTATAATGTGTAATAAGACACATCTGTTTCCCTGTGCCTGGTTCTCTAACCAAATATTCAACTGACCTGGTTCCCAAGTAGAGCCCCAGATATTAGGTAACCTGGTTCTTGACGTGGAACATCGTTGACAAGACCTGTTCTGCACGCAGAGTTGGTGTTTCTCAAGTCCACTCCCCTGACACCCAGAGTTGTCCAGTCTTCCGCTGACCACTTCGTCCAGGCCAAAGCCCCTCCCAACAAACTCAGAAGGGCAGTTCTAGGCACATCAGGCTCCCTTCCCAGGTGTTCCTTATTTTGATTCGTCCATTTTCCTCTTTTCCTCTCCCATAACCACCTATCAGTTTCTTTTTCTAAATATTCTCCAACAAAGAAAGTTGCAATTTGAATATGTGGCAACCAAAATAAAAATATGCATATTGGATTCAATGTATAGAATTTCCATTAGCTGAGTGGGAATAAATGGACTTGGACTTGCAAAGTATTTTTCTCCAAAGGGAAAAGGAGCAATTGTATTCAGAATGAGGAGAGTTCCAAACTCAGCCCCAACGATAGGCAGAGTTGAGCACAAAAACCTGAGGTACAAGGTGGAAAGGCAGGGTAGGTAGACAGGACAAAGTTTAAGGTTTATAAAAGGCCCTGGCTGGTGTGGCTCAGTGGATTGAGTGCTGACCTATGAACCAAAACGTCGCAGGTTTGATTCCCTCTCAGGGCACATGCCTGGGTTGTGGGCTAGGTCCCCAGTTTGGGGCGTGTGAAAGGCAACCAATTGATGTATCTCTCACACGTCAATGTTACTTTCCCTCCTTTCCCCTCTCTCTAAAAATAAATAAATAAAGTCTTTTTAAAAATAAAATAAATAAAAAAGAAGGCTTTCCCCTGCCTTCATACTTAACTCATCAGGGCCTCTCAGTTAAGACTTTTAAAAATCTACCCTGA
>VMDR010029301.1:0-12822 GCA_007922815.1 Macrotus californicus | reverse complement strand
CAAGAGGCAACCAGTTGGTGTATCTCTCACATATTAATGTTTTCCTCCTGTCTTTCTCCCTCCCTTCCCCCTCTCTAAAAATAAATAAATATTTTTTTTAAAAACTGCAAAATCATTTGCAGAAACACCATTAAAAAATATAGCCTAAGAATAATATTTTGAAAATATAAAAATGTTTTTAAAATATGTCAATAAATCTCTCTAAACATATCTTTATTGAAAAACTTTAGTTTTTTTCTATAATATACAAAGAAAGGATTATTCACTTGTTTATTCAAAGACAGCAAGTCTTTACATTTACCACTTAAGATAACATTTTCCTTTGTTTGACTTAAATCTTCAGATCAATCTTTTTCTTCAAAACAAATCTTAAAAGAGAAAGTTTACTGACTCAAAAAACCCTATCTATTAACATTCTAAATGTTTGAACTGGGGTATCATCTCTTAAAATCTCAGGATCTATTTGTAAAATGCTTCTCACACGCCCCCAACTGGGGACCTGGCCAACCAGGCATGTGCCCTGACTGGGAATCGAACCAGCAATCCTTTGGTTCTCAGGCCCGCACTCAATCCACTGGGCTACATCAGCCAGGGCACAAGAAAAATTTCTGAGATGTCCTAAATTAAATTTCAGCAGGCTGGAGGGTAGAAGGAAGAGGTAACAGGTTGGTGAATCAGTTAACAGAGCCACAGGTCAAAACCTCATTCTTGAATGTACATTAAAACTTTGAATCGACCTCCAGAGGGCTATCTAAAAATTTTTTTTAATTTTTTGAAACCCCAACGCCCACATGCCACAGCATCTTGCTTATGCATGAGCATTCAGGACTCTTGCTCACAACCAACACAGAAGTCTTCTTACAGACCCTCTACCTATCCTGAACTGCCCCACCTCACCTTTTCTGAACCTTCTTATCTATAGCCAATGTAAACTGTTTCAAAACAATGTACTGTATTTTGATGTGTATAATGCATACTTTTTTGCACAGATTTTTTAAAAGATTTTATTTATTTTTAGACAGAGAGGAAGGAGGGGAGAAAGAGAAGGAGAGAAACATCAGTATGTGGCTGCCTGTCACACACACCGCCCCCCACCAGGGACCTGGCCCACAACCAGGCATGTGCCCTGACTGGGAATCGAACCAGTGACCTTCTGGTTCTCAGTCTGGTACTCAATCCACTGAGCCACACCAGCCAGGGCTTTTGCACAAATTTCTGAGGAAAAACAAGGATGCTCACTATACATGGGTAGTACTAATTCCATAGCTATGTAAATGTTTTTAATTCCTTTATTTATGCTTATATGTTAAAAGGGTAAATCTACAAAGCAATAATGATATCATATGCAAAATAATACCCTGGAATATGGTCATAGGTTTTGTTTCTAAATATAAATAAATAACTGATTGAAAAATTAAAATGAAAGATTTTTCTCCCTGAAAGTTTGGGCCAAAAACATGGGTGTGCACTATACATGGGAGTGCATTATGCATGGCAAAATATGGTACATCTTTCTTTAAAAAAAATAGAAGAATAAAAGAAAAACATAGAATACCTCATAAATAACTATCTGCAGGCCTTACAGCAACTCTTCTCAGACTAAAAATACAATAAAAACCCTTTCAAGAGGAAAGAAAAATAAAGTTTTCATTCTTTTTTTTTTTTAAGATCTTTTTTTTAGAGAGGGGAAGGGAGAGAGAAACGGAGAGACACATCAATGTGAGAGAGAAACATCCATCAGTTGCCTCTCGTATGGGCCCCAGCTGTGGGCCCAACCTGCAACCCAGGCCTGTGCCCTGACCAGGAATCAAACCCACAGTGACCTTTCACTGCAGGAAGACACCCAACCAACTAAGGCACACTGGTCAGGGAAGTCTTCATTCTTAAACTGACTTACAGTGGTTTCTAAGAAACGGCTAAGAAAATTAAGTCATATTTATATACTGAATTCTCCTAAAACCAAAATTAAGTCTCAAACTTCAGAAACATATATATATGACACCAGCAACTGGATGACTAAATACATGTAAGTATTCTGAAGTTTTAACTATCAAATGTCAATCTAATACCTGCTTATCTAGTTTCCAAAGTCTGTAGATATTAAAGAGCAATGGGAAAAAAAAGAAAGAAAATAACCCAGCAATCCTGTTTCTCCATCAAACTATATCCTCAAAATGTCTGCAACTCAGATTCTACTTAAAAAGTGGTTGAGAAGCAACAAGCTCACACCTGTCGGGCCTCCATGCAGCTTCATGCACCGACTCCTGCTCCAGCCACACGCAACCCTGTAGCCACATGGTGACCTACACTAGTGTAGGACACGGGTCACAGCCTCCCCCCCAGTTTCTGATGGGAAAAGGGAAAAGCCACCAAGGCTGGCTACAACATGCCCCCCACAGGCCTGACTCAGGAAAATCACAAGATGGAGGTGCAGGTAAACACAGCCGGCCTCCTGGTGCACCTCCTTGCACAACCACAGCAAAAATTATAACCAAACCACAAAACGACTTTGACCCAGAATCATTGGAAAATCGAGCTCTATGGAAGACCGACAACCAAGGAATTAAAGAGATCACACCCATTCAGATGGGCAGGAAGAACACAACAGTGGAGACATGGAACGAGAGGTCCCACACCCATGTGTGGTGGATAAAAATCTGGAGGGAGACCTCAGGAGCAAGGGATCCCAGCCCCACACCAGACCACCCAGCCCAGGAAGATAAGTCCCCAAAACTTCTGGCTCTAAGAACCAGTGGGGGTTGGGGTGCCGAAGAAACTGCAAGTGTTCTCAAGCATCTCCTCTTAAAGGGCCTGTGATGAACTTAGGACTCACACAAGCTGACTCCCTTGGGGCTCCAGCCCCAGGGCAGCAGCCGGAAGGGTACCAGCGGCACACGGGGAGAAAGTGAAGTGTCTGGCGTCCAGGCAAATGCCAGGGGACAGCTTCCTCCTGGACACAACTCCAGAGGTCAGGCAGGGGCCACTGTCCCTTTTCTGAGCCCTGCCACACACAGAGCCACAGAGAGGAGACGCCATATCTGAGACTCCATCAACCTGGTTCACACATGTTGCCCCATCCTGATGATTACCTAAAGTTCCGACCCACCCAACCTATGGGTGTGCTTCTATACAGAAGAGCACATTACTAAGACAGGGAGTCAAAGCGCTCTACCTAATACATAGAAACAAACACAGGAGGCTGCCCAAATGAGGAGACAAAGAAACAAGGCCCAAATGAAAGAATGGAATAAAACCCCAGAAAAAGAACTAAACAAAATGGAGATAAACAATCTATCAGATGCAGAGTTCAAAACACTGCTTATTAGGATGCTCAAGGAACTCACTGGGCACTTCAACAGCATAAGAAAGACCCACACAGAAATGAAGGATACGGTAAGATAAAGAAAAATTTACAGAGAATCAACAGTGGAGTGGATGAAGCTGAGACTCAAATCAATGATTTAGAACAGGGGTGTCAAACACATTTTCACCAGGGGCCACATCAGCCTCGCGTTTGCCTTCAAAGGGCTAAATATAATTTTAGGAGTATATAAATGTAATTACTCCTTAATTAGGAGCAAGGAGCTCTGCACTGCCGCTGGGTAGGAACAAGGTTCCGGGCTGGATAAAACAAGGTGGAAGGCCAGATTCAGCCCACAGGCCTTGTGTTTGCCACCTGTGACTTAGAACATAAGAAAAACATACAATCAGAACAGCAGGCAGAAAAAAAGAAAAAAAAAAAACAAGGATAGGGTAAGGAGCCTCTGAACAACTTCAAAATGTACCAACATTCAAATCATAAGGGTGTCAGAAGAAGAGAAAGAGCAAGACATTGAAAATTTATTTGAAAAAATAATGAAAGAAAACTTCCATAATTTGGTTAAGGAAATAGATATCCAAGTCCAGGAAGCACAGAGTCCCAAACAAGCTGGACGCAAAGAGGAACACACCAAGACACACCATAATTAAATGCCAAAGGTTAAAGATAAAGAATCTTAAAGGCAGCAAGAAAAAAGCCGAGAGTTACCTACAAAGGAATTCCCATAATACTGTCAGCTGATTTCTCAAAAGAAACTTTACAGGCAAGAAGAGACTGACAAGAAGTATTCAAAGTGATGAAAAGCAAGGACCTACAACCTACATTACTCTATCCAGCAAAGCTCTCATTTAGAATTGAAGGGCAAATCAAGTGCTTCCCAGATAAGGTAAAGCTAAAGGAGTTCATCATCACCAAACCATTATTATATGAAATGTTAAAGCAACTTATTTAAGAAAAAGATTAAAACTATGACCATTAAAATAACGATAAATTCACAACTATCAACTACTGAATCTAAAAAAACTAAGCAAACAAAAAGAACAAGAACAGAATCATAGATATGGAGATCATTTGGAGGGTTATCAGTTAGGAGGGGAAAGGGGGAGAATTGGGGAAAAGGTGCAGAGATTAGTAAGTACAAATTGGTAGGTACAGAACAGGCAGAGGGATGTTAGGCACAGTATAGGAAATGGAGCAGCCAAAGAATTTAAATGCATGACCCATGGACATGAACGGAGGGGAGGGAAGGGGAGGTGGTAAGTACTGCCAGAGGGAATGGAGGTACTAGGTGGAGGAGGCAAAGGGGGAAAAACTGGATAACTGTAATAGCATAATCAATAAAATAGATTTTTTTAAAAGAAAAGAAACACACACAAAAAAATGTGGTTGAGAGAAATGACATTTGGGTAAAATCTACAAAATACAGGGATAGGCAAAAGTAGGTTTACAGTTGTTCATATGGAAAAATAGATTAATACAAGAATAAAAAATAGGATGCAGACAAGATAGCTGAAGTATTGATAATACCAAGGAAATCTGTCACGATTTGAGAAAATAAGCTACAGAAAAAGAAGTAAAAGTGCATCCATTGAGAATATTGTGAATGATGATCACCACATGATGGCAAAGCATTCTTCCATTCATCCAACCCAAGAGGAACTGGAGGCAGTCCAGAACACGGTGTTCCATACAGAATGGGTTCTCAAAGCTGTGTCCAACAGAATCAATGAGCAGGAGAAAGGCAGCGGTGAGCATGCTGAGTCTTAGAACTTGGATGTGCCCCCAGAGGACACCACCAAAGAAGGGACCAGGGAACAGAAGACAGAGCACATGACCAGTACCCTGCAGGGCATGATGCATGCTGGAGTAGCTGGACCTGGAGCTGGTGCTGCTATGCAAGAAGGAGTCCACGACTGCCCTCCTGGACAAGGTGGCTGACAACTTGGCCATCTAGCTCACTGTCGTTACAGAAGACAACAAAATACTCCAATCTGCCGATGAAGATGCAATAGTGATACAAAACACAAAAGAGCCTCCATTGTCCCTGACCATCCACCTGACACCCCCCATTGTCAAAGAAATGGAAAAAATATTAGCTGAAGAAACATTATCAGTCAAGGACCCCTGGACATTCTGGACAGGCAGAAATGCCTTGGTGTCCATGTGACACACTAACTGGTTCCAGGTTAGAGCCAATGGGCTGCAATCATGTGTTATCGCCATCCAGGTCCTAAGGGACCTGTGCACCCACGTGTCCACCTGGAGTCCTTTAAGAGGATGGACCCTTGAGCTTCTCTGTGAAAAGCCCATTGGCACAGCCAACACATATATGGGTGCTAGAATGCCTGGTGTCAGGCATCGTGATGCCAGATGGTTCCAGCATTTATGAGCCTTGTGAAAAAGAAGCCACTGATGCTATCAGGCATCTAGACAGACAGCAATAGTAAGCTATCACAGAGTGTGCAGTACTGCGACTTGCTGCATTTGGCCAGCTGCATAAAGACCTGGGTATGGATCCTCTGCCTTTTAAGATGCCCAAGAAACAAAAGAATGAAAACCCAGTGAAGCCCTGACTGGTGTTGGTTGAGCATCATCCTGCAAAGCGAAAGGTTGCCATGCCAGTTGGATTCCCAGTCACAGCACAAGCCTGTGTTGTGGGCCCAGTTCTTCGTTGGGACACATGCAAGAGGCAACCAATTGCTGTTTCTCTCACACATTGATGTTTCTCTCCCTCTCTCTCTCCCTCCCCCATCTCTAAAACTAAATAAATAAAACCTTTAAAAAAGAAAAACCAACGGACTACACACAGCATCACCCCCTATCCAGTACCACCTATGCCATTATGCCAATGAAATGCCCAGTGGAGGCGGATGGAGAGGAAAAGTCTCCCAGCAAAATGAAGAGTCAGAAGAAAGAGAAGGCAGAGCCTCCCCACGCTATGAATGCCCTGATGAGTCTGAACCAGCTGAAGCCCAGGCTGCAGTACAAACTGGTTTCCCAGGAGGGGCCAGTCCACACCCCCATCTTCACTCTGACTATAGAAGTAGACATCAGTCTATTCAAGGCCTCTGGACCTCCTAAAAGACTGCCAAGCTGCATGTGGCTGTTAAGCTGTTACAAGACATGGGTGCGCCTACAGGTCCCATGGGCCTACCTACAGAGATTCCAGTAAGGGGGAGGACTCAGCTGAGGAGACAGATGCCATGCCAGCCATGGTGGCCCAGCCACTCATGGTAGAAGCTGCTTCAATCTCCAGTGCTGCCTCCACTCAGATCCTACTGCCAAGCAGGGGCCAATCCTTACCAAGCATGGTAAGATCCTTGTCATGGAGCTTAATGAGAAGAGATATGGCCTCAAGTAAGAGCTCATCCCAGAGACTGGTGGCAGCCACAACAAGTACTTTGTCACAGAGGCTGATGTAAATGGACAGAAGTTTCAAGGTGCAGAAAGGTGGCAAAAGCATATGCCACCCTTGCTACACTAGAGAAGCTGTTCCCTGATGCCCCTCACGCCCTTGAAGCCAATTAAGAAGAGAGCACCTGTGTCTGTCAGAGGTGGGCCAAAATTTGCTGCTAGGCTGCATAATCATGGCTTTGGTATGGGAGGCCCCATGTATAATGAAGTGTCCGTACCCCCAAGCCTTTGAGGGCAGGGAAGAGGAGGGAACATCCGTGGCCAAGGAAGAAGATTTGGTGGCTCCAACCATGAAGGCTACATGAATGCTGGCACTGGGTTTGGCATCTATGGGCACAGCGGCAACTTGGCAACAGTCGGCTACAGTCAGTTCTACAGCAACGGAGGGCAGTCTGGGAATGCTGGTGGTGGCGGAAGCAGGGAAGCAGTGGCAGCTCCTGTAGCTCTGGCTCCTCTGCCAAGGCGACTACGACCTCCCCAGTGCCCCAGAAACACGCCAGGAATAGGAGTCAGGCCCCCGAGGGCCAGCAGAAGCCCTCCTAGGGCTCAGCTATTAATCCCACCCAGGCCAGCAGCAGTCCTACAACCAGAGCCAATGCAGCAACTATGGCCCCCCGCAGGGAAGACAGAAAGGCCACAGTCATGACCAAGACAACTGCTCCTCCTACTCCAACTCCTACAGCTTCCTCAATGGGTGGCTGCCGCTCTGCCTACAGCTAGGGGAGCAAATTCACTTACAGTGGGAGCGGAGACCAAAGCAGCAGGAACAGCTCTAGTTCAGGTAGCTCACCTACAACCCAGGTTCGCAGGGGGGCTACAGAGAAGGTTCTGGGGGTGGCCCCTCCTACCAAGGCAAACAAGGAGGCGAATGGTCACAGTGAATCACAACTCCTCACCACCCAGCCAGAATGACAGTGGCCCTCCCAGCTCCTGCCAGCCATCACAGGGGCAACAGCAGACTCGCAGACCACAGCAGCAACTAGTAGCACAGGTAACGCCCTGAGGGTGAAGGTTTGTAGCTTCTGCACTTACCCCTCCTCTCCTCACAGTTCACATGTCTGTGGCCCCTTGAGGTCCCCCTTGACCTACCCCATCCACGCTGCCATATTGTGACGTACGCCTGGTGACTCTGACCTGTTCTGGGACCCATATTTAGCTGTGTTTGGGACTCTGCGTCCTCAGAGGTTTGCTAGTCACCATTACATCTAACGTTGTCCCTAGTAGAGTTCTGAGTCCTTACAGTTCAGTATCCTCCTATTCACAATCAGTGTTAGTTAGCCCAGTTTGGTTTGAAATAGTCACAGAAGGGATACTTCATCTGTTAATGCTTTTGCAGAGTGAGTTAAACAAGCTTCCTGTATTTTAATGCTTTAGTGTTTCAGTTTTAAAAGTGAAGATTTTTTTTTTAAAAAAACATTGGGAAAGAGTGGGGGGTTTTTTGCATGTCTGGATCATTCAGACAGTACAGCTGAACATAGACAAATAAAGAAAAATAAATAAATAATAACACAAGAATGAACTGTTTCACACATAAACATACTTTTGCCCACCCCCTGTATGCTCTATATCTACATCTCCAGGCTCTAGTTCTAGATCAAGCAATCAACCAATCACATTACTCTGGTCCAGAAGTCACAAACTTGAACATGTGAAGCGGCCTGGTGAAAAATAAAAAGGCTATTATTGTGCTGAACTGAAACTGCTTAAAAGATTTACAACTCAAGCACACTGTCCCTCCATGAGCATGCCTCCACCTTTCCCTCTCTTCCTCTTCTCCCCCCACAAGTGTCCATCTCCTAAACTCTAAGGGACCCCACAAGACTTGCAACCAGGGGAACAATGGGCAGCAGCAGCTTGTCCAGGGCTAACCAACCCCCTGAACTTGTCCCCACAGCCCCCTTTTCTCTGACTTCCCAGTGAAATGACAGCAGCCCTGCCCTGGATGACTTCTGTCCCATAACCCTTCTAAACAGCCAAAGAAGCCCTGCCCAGGCTCTCTCATGTTGCTGCTTCTATCCTACACCCTTCCTTGTTTCACTGCCCCAGCTTTAGTGAATATACTCTCAAAATTAAAAATTAAAAATTAAATTTATGTCCTGGCTGGTGTGGCTCAGTGAACTAAGTGCCAGCCTGTGACTGGAAAGGTGGCAGATTCAATTCCCAGTCAGGGCACATGCCTAGGTTGAGGGCCAGGCCTCCAGTCAGGGGCATGCAAGAGTCAACCAATTGCCCTTTCTCTCACATCAATGTTTCTCTCCCTCCCTTTCTACCTCCCTTCCCCACTCTCTAAAAATAAATAAAATCTTTATTAAAAAAATATTTACAATTCAAATTTACAGTACACTTTGTTAAACAGCTCTATGTTAAATGCCTATGCATATAAAAAATTAAGTTAGATCCCTGCCTCACATCATATATCAAAAAAAAATTTTTTCAGCCAGAAGAATCAAGACCTAAATGTAAAAAAAAAAGTCTGAAACTTTTAGAAATACAGGAGACTCTTAATGATATCAGGATATGAAACAGATTTCTTAAATAAGATACAAAAGACACAAATCATTAGGAAAAATGATAGATTTGATAATCACTTTTATTCAAAACAAACCATATAAAAATTAACAGATAAGACACAGAGAAGAGATTTTTGCAATTCACTTAAAAGACATAACCAGAATATAAAATCAACTCCTAAAATCAAATTATAATGACAACCCAATTGAAAAGGTAGGAGAGGGCACAGCCCATTCATGAAAACCTGAATAGTCACTCAACATTTGAAAATATGCTCAATCTCATAATTAATCAAAAAATTAAAATTAAGACAATGTGATATCATTTCACACTCATCTGATTTGTAAACATGTAAAAAATCTGACAATTTCATGGATCATAATGATTTAGTAACAGCAAATTCTGATTATAATGCTAAAAATACTAAGTGGTACAATTTGGGGGAGCAACTTGGCAGTACTTCCATAACCTCCAACCCAGTAATTCTACTTCTAAGTCATTTACCCTAGAGGACTTCATTTCAAACTTAGTACACACACAGACACACTGCAAACACACTTGTCCTTACTGCCTGCAATGCCACCTGATACTGTTCCCCCTATTTTAACTCCTGAACTGGTATCTCCCAACCCATTAATGGCTTTCAACATCCAGTGTGAAAAACTTGACCAAGGCCTTAAATATGTGCACAAGGATTCCTAATCAGGAATGTTCAATGTAGTGACAAGAGAAAAAATTCTGAGACGTCCTAAAGTAAATTACAGCTGGCTGGAGACGAAGAGACAAGAGTAGTTAGCCAGCTAACAGCTGTGGGCCAACTAACAACAGACTTGCTCACATTCCTGACTGTACCTTGGAGCTCTGAATAAACTTCTAGAGGCCACCAGACGCCACAGCATACTGCTTATGCATGAACTTCCAGGGCTTGCCCAGCACCAATCAACAGTGAATATTCTTCCTAAGGACTGTGCACCTTCCTTAAGAACCGCCTCCCTTCACCTTTTCCCACCTACTTATCTGTAGCTAATGCAAATTCTTTCAAAACAACTTAAACCTTTCTTCCTCAAAACATAATTTATATATAGGAGTAGGCAAAAGTAGGTTTCCAGTTTGAAGTACACGAGAGTTGTTCTTGTATTACTGTATATTAATCGTTGTATTATTGTGTAGTTATTGCATTGTACTAACTGGAAACCTACTTTTGCCCACCCCTGTACATAAAAGAGCCCGTGAACTCAAGGGCAGAGGACACGCTGCCTTCTCCATCTAGCCCTGCTGCTGATGGCTTAGACTGCACTCCCAGGGCCTGTCCCTTCCTGGCTAGCATTTGGCTCAATAAACTCTTTCTTTCAGAAAAGCTTTCTGCCACGGAAAAATTCACAAAACACTTATCCTTACTACCTGCAATACAATCTGATACTTTTCTATCTAGTATTTTGTTTAACAGTAGCATTGTTTTTAAGACAAAAAAAAAAAAAATTGGAAACAATCTAAATACCTACCAACATGAAAATAAATTTAAACTGGCTGTATTCTTACAATAGTGTAACAATATAGCAGACAAACGTGATGACGATAATAAAGTTGAACCATATGAAAACTTCCATTTTTGTGGGTAAAAACGGTAAAATATCAACTTCATATGACCCTAAAAAGCAAGTTTCATAAAAAAGCAAGTTACAGAATAAGCAGAAAACTGTTTCCATAGTTTGAAAATATGCAAAACAGTATAATAATCTGTTTATAAATATATTCCTATGAAGCAATTACATAAAAACAGGCATTAGGAATAATCAGCAATATTCAGGATAATCATTACTTCTGAAAAGTAAAGTATAATCCAGAAGATGCTTCAATTGTATGTTTTCTTTCCATTTTTTCTTCAAAAAATGGGAAGTATCAGGAAATGTTCGGATTTAGATTTGATTTATTTATTTTTAGAGAGAAGGGAAGGGAGGGAGAGAAACATCAATGTGTCAGACAAACATGGATCTGTTGGCTCTTGCGCCCCCAACTGGGGGCCTGGCCCGCAACCCAGGCACATGCCCTGCCTGACTGGGAATCAAACCAGCAACCTTTTGGTTTGCAGGCCAGCACTCAATCCACTGAGCCACACCAGCCAAGGAAGAATGTGTTAAGATTTAATACAGTATGATGGATATATGGAGGTTAATTATACTGACTCTTTGTTCTGTATGTCTGAAATATCTTAAGAATAAAAAAGTCTGCGTTAGCCAAATAAAACACACATCTGCGACCTAATTCAAACCAACTCCCTTACAAAATCTCTTAACTTGGCTTAAAATGTTAATGTGTAGCCCTCACCTTTTTTTAACTAGGGCCTCTAGTCAAAAACAAAAATCGTGCCCTGGCTGGTGTGGCTCAGTGGACTGGGGGCCAGCCACTGGATTAGGGGCCAGCCTAAGAACCGAAAGGTTACCCGGTGGATTCCCAGTCAGGGCACATGCCTGGGTTGTGGGCCAGGCCCCCAGCAGGGAGCACGCGAGAGGCAACTGATCCAGAAACCTCAATGTTTCTCTCCTTCTCTTTTTCCCTCCTTTTCCCTCTCTCCAAAAACAAATAAAATCTTTTTTTAGAAAAAGTAGAACAAAACGATGTTTCTTCATCCTTCCGTCCCTCTCTCTCTCTTAGAAAATCAATAAATCTTTAAAAAATTTTAATTCTATTGTTCTGTGGTCACCCATTAAAAAGCTTCGAAGTGTCCCTTCTCACAGGTAGTTCCCCATGCCTGAGGATGTTTTGGCAGCTTCCAGAATTTAGCTTCCTTTTTCCTCTGTCAGGACTTACTATAATTTATGTCCCCTCTAATACATGGTATACTCCAAAACAGAAAAGTCAAAACCTGGATTACATGAAACAAATCCCCTATTTAATCTACCCCTTAACTTCCAAAACTGAATACAAAAAGTAATCGGGTAGATTAATTATTCCTAAAAAATAGGTCCTAGAATATCAATCAGTCTTACTTATCTCATTAAATAAAGGATGAGCTAGAGACTATACACCAAGATGACAATTTTATACTGTAAATTTTCAAGTTTATATTTCACAAAGACTTTGAAAAGGTTATTTTTAACAAAGTTAGAACACTTGACTCACTAGTAACCCCAACAGAACAAGATCCAATTTAGGTTTTAAAGAGACTGTTTATTCAAGACCTACTATATACCAAGGTTGCTATTCGATATGAAGAAAGCTGTATACTCCCTACCCTCAAGAAATAGCCACTGAAAAGTCACCGGACTCTATTTTAACAGAGGTGGCAAATCATACTGTTTTCAAGCTCTGAATAGGGGATCTAAACAGGGGAGCAGCTCTAAAGGAATACTCGGAAGAACAATTACAGAACATGTGCCCCACCTAAACTAATTCTAAATTATATCTCCCAGTGAGATAGATAGAATATTTTGCAAGAAATGCTTAACAGCCAAACAGATAAAAGATTTTTTTTTTTTAAAGGTGGCAATGGCATGTTGACCCTAGACCTCACCAACACCCACGTTTCTGGTGAGTTTACATTGCTGTGACCTTTCTGGATGGCAGTCAGGCAACATACA
>VMDR010029300.1:0-12800 GCA_007922815.1 Macrotus californicus | reverse complement strand
GACCTCTTCACCACTTGCTGGCTTATTTGCTTTATATATAGTAGTTAAGATTTGTGCACACTAAGCTGAGCTGCTTTATATGGTGGTTCAGACAAAATGCACCTGAAGAACTACATGTTAGAGAGTTCGTGTCCGTGCTCAACCATGGCCTGAACAAACTGCTTGAAGACTCGATCCATGTAAGTGGACTGCCTTGGCCAGATACCCTCCAGAAAACCAATATGGCCTCCATACGAAGTAAGGACCAAAGCAACATTAGGATTTTGCTTAGCAGTTTCTATTGGAATAGCTTGGGGGTAGGGGGGTGGAAAGGGTAAGGAGTGGTAAGAGGAAAGTGGAGAGAAAAACATATAATTATTGCCAATACTTGAATAAGGAAACAAGAAAGAGTACATGTCATTTTAATTTCCAATCGTTATAAACAAAACACCATTAGACAAGTAAATATTTGTAATGATTATGGCTAATAGAATAAGTTTGACTAATTTATATCAACCATCGATATTCTTACAATAGTTCATGTTTACAATTATGTACTGGACCAAAATCATGAAAGAATCAATCCAAGTGTTCAATCATAACACAAAAGAACAGGCCCAGTCTTGTTATGAGAAATTAAAGTGAGATATTTCAAGGAACATTACGCTATAAGATTCCCACTTAGATGTTATACCAAGAAAGAAAAACAGCTAATCTTATCACTTTTGTGAGAGTTATAAATTTATTATGTATGACTTTAGTTAACTTTATGTGAAGTTAGACTCCTGGGGCCAAATAGTGTCTGTATCAAGGATTCAAAATAATACATCTGATTTATATAGTAAAAATATTTATATAGATAGCAAAAAAAGAATGGAATACAATACTAGTCTGAGTGGTCACAGTGATTATCTTTGGGTGGTGAAAAACACTAGTGATGCTCTGGCTGGTATGGCTCAGTTGGTTGGAGCATCATCCTATAAACTGAAAGGCTGAAGGTTCAATTCCTGGTCAGGGCACATGCTTAGGTTGCAGGTTGGGTCCCCAGTTGGGGCAACCAATTGATGTTTCTCACATCAATATTTCTCTCCCTCCGTCTCTCTCTCCCTCCTTTTCGCTCTCTGTAAAGTCAATAAGCATGGCCTCGAGCAAGGATACAATATAAATAAACAAATAAACAAACAAACAAACAAATAAATAAATAAAAGTATCACCATACCCAAAGTCATATAGATTTAAAAAAAAAACATTGGTGATTATTTTTTCTTTATATTCCTTCTCTGAATTTCTACTTATAGCCAGGAAAAAGGAAAACTTTATTTTGAAATTATAGTAGCTGTATGTAAATAATTTACTCATAATGAGAGTCTTTTTCTATGCTCTACAAAAATCTACCCTGAATAAAAACTTGACTCTAAAGCATGTGAATTAGAGTTCAGACAGTGAAAATGTTTTGATTTAAGATCTGTAATGGATCCCAACCTGGCATGAAGTGTTTTGATTTCAGATAAGCTAAATCTCATCTCCCTAATTAAGATAACATGATTGATGCAATAATTAGACTTTCATATCTTGGGCTGAGTCTTAGAGGTAAATGAGCTACCTATAGGTCAGATCTCCCCACCCCATGCCCTTCTAACGAAGGAAAAGAAGCTAACACACTGTAATGAGAACTGAGCTACTTCTAAGACAGAGCTGCTGCTGTGCCTAAGTTGTCTGTTTAGGTGATGCTCCAAATTTTACCCCTGATAATACTACTCCCTACATCAAGTCCCAACAAGTCAAGTTCTTGTCTAAAAGGGGTCCTGAACTCATGTCCTTAGCCAGGCACACCTAAAAATGAACATCTACCTTGGGATCAGATGTGGGAGGGGCAGGGGATATGACTGACACTGTTTTTGCTTTTCTTTTTCACCTCACATTAAGGCTTAGATTTAGAGTGCTACATTTACCTGGAATGGAATTATTAAGAGCCCCAACTGTACACTCTGAATACACTCTGCAATTTCTAACACTGAAAGTTACAGTCATGTCAGAAGAACAAAAGGCTGTCCACACTGAGTCATGTGAAAGATGCTGGCTGCCTTCCCTCTCAGAATGCAGACAATTGTCCACTATTTCAGTGTTGCAAGACTATTTTAAGGGTTTGGAAAAAAAATAGGAAATAGTGAGTTTAAACTTCAACCGAGTAGGTTGGGCTAAATGCTGGGAAATTTTTGTTGGTGTGAGAAAGGTCAGTGAAATAAAAAAATAGATGGAGAAATACTAGACTTCCTTAAGTCAACGGATAGGCTAAACATTCACCATGTAATTCAATTGATATTAAAGTTTACAGTTTCATTTTCTGATTTGTGGTCAAAGACCAAAAGTTCCAGTCATCTAATGTTATCTATGATTAATTGTAAATCATACAACAACATAATATCCCCTAGAGAGATGACAGGTGATTTTTTTCCTACATACTTTGGATGATTTTCTGAAACCCAGACAATACATACGTATTATGTTTGCAGTCAGAATATTTTTTTTTATGAAGTAGTTGGGGAAAATGTTTTAAAGTATTTAGGGGAAAATAGGGAGAAAAAGTTTTCTATAAATTTTTGTGATATTTCATTGAAAAAAAACTAGAGGTCAAGTTTACTGATTCTTAAGATAGTATGATTACTTCTAATATTCTTATATTGCTTTAGTGTACGAACACACGCATATATTTATGAACATATATATATATCTTTGTTACCAAATTCCATTATTTCTTGAATTAAGAACAAGGACGTTAATTTGAGCATAATTTTCTTTTATACAGTATCCAGAGGGAAAACAAAGACTGTTTTCTTCAAATATGACTGTAAAGTCTGAATGTGCTACACTCATTAAGGTATTCGAAGATACCATGTTATACAGTCTCAAGTTGTCTTACAGGTTAAAAGGGGAGAAATATTCTAAAGGCTTCTTTCTGTATAGGATGGAACTTCAGGAAGAAGAGGAAAGTGATGACAATGTACTTTTGAGGCAAAGATACTGTAATATACATTGTTCAAAGACCAGTGTATTTGATGAGAAGGAAAGGTTATAAAAATGAGAACAAGCAAAATATTAAGAGTCATAATTTGTTCTCATAATGGACTAGATAAGGGTCTATGACAACATTTAAAATAATCTGGTAAATTTAGATACTAAATTATGAGTATTTTTTTTTGTTTAACGCAGTGGGAAATGTAAGACTGACATTTTACTTCTTATTACTGTATTATATTTCAAAAAACAATACTTTTAAAAACAGCTAACTCATCTCAAAATGTATATAAAGATGTTAATTTTACCATGACTGGGTGAAAAAACGTCATCTACAGAATTCAGACACAACACTGGAATCCCTACTGATTTCAGCCTCCGATTTGGACTGGCATCAGTATAATAATCATCAATTGTTCGGTATCCAAACATGACTGAAGTGAATCGCTTATCAAACTCTCTGATGGATTTAGCCTGAAAAACAAAAACAGATTATAGCTGTTCTTGGGATCAAAAGAGAAAATAAAAGTATTACATAGAGTTCTTCTCCCACCTTCATGACGTGATCCATGTCAATCTGTTTTACAAACATATGCCGGTGCCTGGAACAAAAGAATTTCAAAAGTGAAAAAGTAAGGTCATTCTCATCTCAAACACACCTAAAATAACGTAATAATAAGCCTAGCACAGGGCACCGAGTTGGTATTCAATAACTATTTACTTAATCAGACGTAACAGGAGTACATGATATTTGCCCCAAAGACATTTTTTACAGTACAATACCTTTTTCTTAAGTGAGAAAGAGTGAACCAGTTCTGTAATAATAAACGTAAGTGTCGTGTCATACAAATTAGGCCTCCGCACTGCTGCTATATTACAGTGGTTCGGCCAAAAAGGCCTTATGGAAGCTAGAGCTTTCAGTTGGATTAATTATCTGAAGATATTATTTTTAAAATTGCTATAATGAAAATTAGAATTTATATTTTTATATACTTATTTTATAAACATCAGTCACTTTTATTGTGTAACCCATATTTTAACTTAAATCATTCTCTTCACTTTTCTTGCTACTGTCTCCCATTCTGGTGATCAACAGTAATGGATAATTCTTTAGTATTGTAGCAATATTTTCTAATCAACATCTGCAATTTGACAAATAGGTTAAATTAAATCCAATGCTCAATGTCAACTTTTGAGTAACTCTGGTTTTCAATAAGTCATGCACAAATTAACTAATTTTATTTAGAGTTTATATTTAAATGTATCGATTCACTTAAATATATGTGGTGAGAGTCATCAAAAAAATAAATGAAAACATATCTATTTTTTGCTACCATGCTGTTTAACTGTTAAAAAATACACAGACAGTTCCAGAAAAACTAATGCAAAGATGGTTTTTTGATAATGTTAAGAACTGAGGGGACTGAGAATATCCAGGTGAACTGCATTCTTCTAAGCCTCTAACACATACTAAAATAACATGGTTCCTTAAGTATTGTAAGCACATACTTAAGGAGCCATATTATTTAGCACTGAAAACACAATATATTACCTAGGAGAAAACTAGGTACTGATGATATTAGCAACAAGCAGAAAATCCCGGGAAATAGCTCATAATGTTACTCAACACACTCAATACCAATGTTTTCAGTCTTTTAGAATAATTTAGAACAGTGACAGAACAATGATCTTCACAGTGGGGGGCCGTACCCTAGGGGTTGTGCAGGTAATCCATTGGGGCACAGAAAGAAAACATTAGAACTTTTATCTATATTTTCAGTTTATACTTCAAATCTTTTTACTTTTGTATACATTTCTAATATAAAGAACATCTGTGCAGTAGTAGTGCATGTAATGTAACATTAATATACATATATTAACAGTGCTACACTTTAAAACTTTTTATTGTTAGGGCTTGTAATCCAAAAATTTTGGAGATAGCAGGTTTTAGAGATGACTCACTTATTAACTGAAGACTGGAGGCAAGTTGTCAAATAATAATTAAAAAGCAGCCAGTTCAGTGGTTTCTCCAATGACTCCGAGCAAGCAAAAGTATTCCAACCAACGGAAAAAGTTGCAGCTGCCTTCAAAGGAGTTTTTCGCCCCATTTTGCCCAGGTAATTTAGAAGCAGCATTCTAAAATACGGAGAAACAGGAAACTCAGTGATGAATTTGTTATTTCTCTCAAGACATCCCATTTTCTAACTATGGGCTTTACAAACTGTGGAGAAGGAAAAGCATAAGCCAGTGTTTGAAGTACTTTAGCTTGGGAAAGCATGCAAGTATCTTCATTCTCTTCTTCCATTCAGTCACATACTTGTTTCTCTTGCAGTCGACTGTATTGTGAGCGGGACAAAGCACACAGTGATTGCTTATACATATATATCCTTCTCTAAAGTAAAACATGAGAACTCCTCTGTATGAGTGTTTTTTTTCAAAATGACATCCGGGATTTATTAAAATTTTGCAAATCCCTGCACCCCAGCCTCCAGGTGAATATTTAATTTAATATGTGAGGGGTGTTTCTGGCAAACTTCCTCCATCAAGGGCTACAAAGCAAGTGTTTTGGGCTGGGGTGTGGGGCCTATAGTCTCTGCTGCAACCACTTAACTCTGCAACCGAAGTTCAGACACAGCCGTCCACAGCCAATGTGTAAGTCAATGGACAGGGCCGTGATCCAATAAAACAATTTATACCTACACTGAAATTTGAATTTCATATAATTTTCACATCATGAAATCTTCTTTTATTTTTTCAATTATTTAAAAATATAATAACCGTATTAGATCTTGGACTGCACAACAAACAGACAGCTGGTCAGACCTGGCCTGCACGCTGTGGCTTTTCAACTTCTGGCATAGATGCAAAAGCAGAGGGGAGGTATTCAAATATGGCTGCACGTTGGAATCACCTGGGGAGTTTTTAAAACTATTATAGATGTCTGGGTCTCACCCTCAAAGAATGTGAAGAATCGTTCTGGGTGGCCATTCTGATTGCCTCCACATACTTGTACCAGATAGAAAGTCTCTAAAGGCCTCGTTAGTCTAGTTAGATTTTCTGAGTCAAGGCAGAGCGATTGGCCCATAAAGTAACTAGTTTTCTCCGTCCTGTTATTTATCCTTACCTCCTATCACACAGTCCTCCTTCCTCTTTGTTCTCTCAGTTTTCCTGATTCTACCCCGTTCTAACCTATTCTGGTTGAAGAGACGAGTATGAAGTTTAACATAATACCAATGTTATACATCTAAGTTTAACATTGCTATCTAAGAGAAATGAGGGTGTCCTGAATTCTGCCTCTCATTTTAGTATTTTTCATTCTTTATTTCTCCAATTGCCTAGGTTCTGAAATACAAGAAATGGGTAAAAATTCTCATTCATTTTTTCCAACCCAAATGGCTTACTGAGTGAATGTGATGAGGTTTTAGATTTAAAAAATGGAGATTTGATTTTGGAAAACTATAATGACTCTTTGTATACAGTATGTGGTTCACTAAGCCATTTAAAGGGTTAATGCTTATGCTTGTGCAAAGGGTTCATTCTATGGTCCTAGTTTTGATGGCCCTATTCTTTGGCTGAAGGTCAGAGATTTCTGGGAGGCTGAATAATGGGCAAATTGGAAAGGGCGGAAGGAAAGCCATCACGAGTAGTACCAGGAGTAGCTATGGCCATGTAGGTGGCTAGAGAACTTCTTGGTTATTACTCAGGAGCAAAGTAATGTCAAGATGTTACCCCCAAAAGTGTCATTTTATTAAACAGAAAAAGGACTCCATTTTTTCACCCCCCAAAAAAGTTATAGAGAGAGAGAGTGAGATAGATAAAGAATCCATGGATCAAGAGACTTAAGAGGCATATCAATCCCAATGTATAGATTTTATCTGGCTCCCGACTCAAACTGTACAAATCAGCCAATCAACCAACTGACAATTGGGGAAATGTGACACTAACTAAATATTTGATAATATTTAGGAATTGTTGTTACTTTTGTTTAAGTATGATAATGATACTGAATGTCTGTTTTTTGAAGAGTTTTAGGGTTACTTACTGATAATTTACCAATTCACTGAGAGACTAGAATCAGTCTGGGTCTACAGCAGCCTGAGGTCCTTGGCTAGACTCAGTTTTGGTTCAAAGCTCCTACTTAACGCCCGGCATCACAGGCTTGGGGATTACCCCAGTCTGGGGGTTGGGGAGGGCGGGCACTGGGCATAAGGATTTTGGACAGATGCTTTTGTCTGTTGCACTCCAAAAGAAAAAATGTGTCACGCTGTATAAAACACATCCCCAAGTGGTAAACTGACTTGGGAACGTGTCTCAGTGCTAGGCAACTAGAAAGGGTGCTTCCTTTGAACAATTTACAAGACATTAACATTCAACCAGCTGCAAAGGCTAATGGTCAAGTTCTGCCTTCGGGCACTGAGGATTCAATGTGACATGAATAGGCATTTCCCAGGAGCTTCTGAATAGAGAATCTGGGCCTGTTTATATAAGGTTTGGCCTTAAAAAAGTCAAGAATTTATAAGATTAAGGGGAAAAAGTTCAGCTGGCACCCTGTCCTTTTAGGTTCACATTATGGGACAAAGGAAACAAAAGTGAAATTCTGTCCATTAAGCACCATTCAGAGATTCGGCCTAGGTTTTCTACACTGATTCAGATTTCTTCCTTTAGTAGGTCAAGTCAGACCTTCCATGCTAATGTAAGAAATGTATTCTTTTCTTCTTAGTTTATGTTTATCAGAATCTAAAAAGGTGGTTAAAGCCTATTTTTTAAAGTCTATCATTTGTAAAAGCTGTTCATTTTCAAATAAATATGCTCTTATGACTGTCTGAAACTTGACAGTTAATTCAATTACAAAATTAGAAAAAAATATTTTATATCTCATGTGTTGATGTTAAAGAATATTTTTGGACAATAGTATAGGGAATCTAAAATGCCAGATAATAAACACTTTGGATTTTATTAATATCACTAGAACAAAAAATATAAACACTACTAGTAAAGGAGCCTAAATATATACATGGCATAAGCTCCAATGTAATTGCAAGCAGCACAACTTACAATAATATTCATGTAGTTAAAATATCAGCTGGACTAGGGAACTAACAAATATTTACAGTTTCTAGGAGAGCACTGCAGGGTAGGTTCATCTGCCCAACAACCAAACCAAAACAACCAACAAACAAAACCACCAGCAGGAAAAAAGTTTTTTAAAGCCTCTTCAGTTGGAGAGAGCAGGAAGTGATTATTTCTATGATTGGAGTGATAAAAGTCATGCTACAAATTCAGCTTCCTGCGTGGTTCAAGAGAACACAGGTACAGGGCCAGCTGGGAGTACATCTGGGACTCTGAAGGTTAACATGGAAGTCACCAAGTAAGGGAAATCAATTTCATGGGGTTCAGACAAGCCTTCATGCTCATAAAACACCCAATACCCCAAGGAGATACTTGTGTACTTTTCACTGCAGAGACCAGAAGGCAAGGAGAATATTAAAATTCACCTGAACTAAGTCCTTCATTCATTCAATCTCATGTGGTAGAATATGATAAAAATAACCAAACATTTATTTTAAAGTGTCTATGTAGCAGTCAGTAAGACCACTTCCCTCAGACATTTTAGAAAGGAAAAACCTTACCCTCCCATTGAAACCCCTGCTGCCAGGAAAGGAGCCAAAGGGTACAGACTGTGTACGTGGTGAATAACTGTCTCCAAATCTTCCGTATTAGCGCAACAGTAAGTCCTTGGTGTCTGTAAGCAGTGACAGATAAAGCACAAGATTTAAAATTGTGAGGCTCATGATTTGTATAACGCAGAAATGCTGAAAAGAGCAAGAAGTCATCAATATGGGGAAATAACCTTTGTTTGCACATACTATGAATAATAAAAATTTATAATTTCCCTATCTTGCAGTGCACATATGTTATTTAAAGTCAAGCTAGTCAGGTTGGCACTATGTTGTGCAAGGAAGGCTTGTCAGAAATGGGCAAGACCAATATGAATACCTTCAGTGAAACAGGTACACAGTGCCCTACTCAGAACTGCCTCCGACTAAACAAGAATGGAGTCAATTTAGGAAGAAAACATGGAGAATTACACTTTTTTTACAGAAAACAAACCCTTATGCCTGACAGAGTAATTCTTTATTTAAAAAAACAAACAAGTAAGCAAACAAAAAGGGCTTTCCAATAATGCCACAAAATTTTTTAATTTGCGGCTCATTTCTAACTGGAGAACTATCTTTTCTATGAGTGCTGTCTACCAATGTAGGAATGTGGTTTCCTGGCACTGCCTTCAGTCTAGATAAGGCAATATCCAGTTTGATCTACTAATTAAATATATTATTTTACAATAATATGTATACATAGCCCCATCTGTACCACACTGAAACAGACCCTTAAAATGTTAAAATACTTATGCTTCAATATATAATGCATTTAAACAAATGGTTTTCACATGAACTTCATCCACAAAGACTGTGTTTCTAATAGAAAAGCTTCACAGATGCACTATTTGAGATGTGGGAGGAGAGGGCAATCTTGTCTGTAGAATATGTGCGAATGTGCATATGAATAAAGTTTATGTAAGATAAAATTTAATGACAAGAAGAGGACTCTGGTAACATTAATACAAAATACAAATACTGAAACCAGTTATCTGCACCACTCAAATTGCAGTACTCCAGTAAATCACGATCACAATAAACCATGACCACATCTGAAGGTGTATCACCCACCATTCAATCACTCATGAGTAGTCTGAGAAAATTACACTTTTCAGTGATCCTTCCAATTAAACTTAAGACGAAAACACTACCTATTGCCTAGTGTCATCTTTTTGAGACCTGCAAATATGGAGCTCTCCAAAAGATAAATGTTAACCTGACGGCATTTACAATGGATAACATTTACTGAATACTAAATTTGTGTCCACAAAACCATGAGGGAGATCCTATTATCACATTTATTTTAGAAACAGGAAACTGAGTTTAAAGAGGTTAAATAACTCCTGTAACACCTGAACAGCTGACTAAGCTGAGGTACTTTAAAAAATACCTTGTGACATTTGAGTGACAGAAATTCAGTGCAAAGTCTAAATAGAACAATATCTACCACTATGCTCGTTCATAGTGACTGCAGAATTTGTCACAAGAATTTACATGAAAATATCATTCTTACTTGGCATTTTTATTACATGTGAATCTCTTCACATTGAATGGCTTTCAAATTTCTGAATTATTTATGAACAAGTCACCAAAGTATACTCTTGTCATGAAGGTTTTAAGTGAAGTACGTATGCCCATGTATGTACACATACACACACGTCCACATGACCACACAGAGTTAGGGTACAAGAAAAATGGTCTGTGAAAAATTATTAGAATCAGAAAATCTCAGTGCCAGGAAGGACCATAGATAGCACCTGATTCCTTATTTACACATGATAAAATCGAGGCTCAGCACAACCAAGTAATTTGCCAAATGTCACAAAGCAGCAGGGCCTGGGTTAGATGCTTGTAAAAAAATAAACATTCTTATAAAGCACTGGAATTTCATGAGGTATTCAGTCAACAAATTAATATCTAGAACCCTCAGATACAGGAACTTATTATTCACTAAATGTTTTCCTCCAAATGGATTACATTGAGACTGAAACTGATATTGGTGTTGACAGAAGTTGCCAGAGTCCGGGAACTCAGCAAACCCAAAGCCTTTCCAGTGTGATCCACTTCCTGCCTGCTGCTGCCTCAGCTTCCCTGATGGCACTACCCTGTTTTCCTCCTGCTGCTGGCTTCCCATTTCCTGCCCAGTTCCTGTCATTATTCACACAACCCTGAATGTGGTTATCCATTTCCAAAAGTTGTGTCTTAGGCCTCACCCAATTCCTGAAGGTCTTACCTACCATCAAACCACCCCCATGCAATGACTAAACTGAAATCTTCACTCCCTTTTCCTCATCCTGAGCTCCAGATCCCAACTTCCAAGTTCTAGCAGCCAACTTCATTGTAATGTTCTTTCAGTACTTTAAACTCAAAATGCTCAAAAGTAAACCTTATTCTCTTCACAATGACTCAATGCTTCTCCTAACTTCCCATTTTTCTATAAGTGACTCCTATATTTTCTTAGTTAAAATTGTGGGTGGCATTGCCTTCTCCCTTTCCTTGACCCTCATAGCCAATAAACTGTCAAGTCCTGTGGCTTCTTTCTTCTCAGTATCTCTTGCAGCAAACAGAGGAGACCCCTTCTTTCAACTCTAGTAAAGGCTTGGTATATTAGATTCTCTGAATGGCCTCTGGTATAGGACGTGAGTGCAAGCAGCTCACTTGGAAGGTGATACCAGGAAGCACCAGTAAGGGGGTGGTGAAGTGACAAAGGAAGGGTGGCAAATCAATAAAGAATATGTTACCAAGCAGTTTGTGGCTGTGGGCATTCGGGACTCAATCCTCTTGGGGCACTTTGAGAGGCTGTGTTGAATATGGCTCAAAATTATCCCCATCAAGTAGCAGCTTCCTTCAGCCATTTCTTGAAGGCTGTTCCTGGAGGAGTTAACTCCTTGGCACTTCTGGTCTGCCCTGAGCACAGGTTCAGAAGGCTCCAGGAGGTAGAGGAGGCCCCCAGCCAAAGAGATGTGAGTGCTTGCAGTTGGAAGCAATAGGTAGGCGTGCATAGGTATGGTAAGTGCCAGGAAGTAAAAGGGTGGCAAGGATATGACACTAACTGTGTTTCCTGGCTTTACCAGGCTTTTTCCTCTCTCACCTGGACTGCCCCAATATCCTCATAATGGTTAACTCCCAGCCTTTGCTGATAAAAATCTCAAATCGCACCTCCTCAATCTGACAGTGATGTCAGATTAATCTTTCTAAAGAACACTTTCAGCTTTAATTATGACGGTATTTCTGCTTAATATTCCTTGTTAGCTTTCCACTGCCAACTGAATTAAGGGCAAACTCCTCTGCCAAGTGTTCAAGGCCTTCAACAATATGCAAAGCAATCTTTGTACCTCTGTATTTGACTATTTCTCCATATGTACAGATTCAAGTCAATGGGACAGTGCTGTTCTTTTGACTTTAGAGTTCTTAATCTCCTGAAGTGTCCTTCACTGTCAACTCTGCCTATTGAAGTCATGTTTTGAATAAATGTCAGGTAAAAGGTAGACTTGGGTCTTGGTCTCCAAGACCTCACAGGTTTTTCCAGTTCTAATTGTTCTGGCCAGCTTGCTCCTTGCCTTATCATATGTGAGTCTCTCTCTATTACTGTTCCTCTATCTCTGACAGTCAATAAATACTTGTCAAATAAAACTGAAACACATGAACTGAAAATGAAAAGACCTGATTAGTAATTTTTCATATGCAAAACTATGTGGTTGTATCACACAACTTCTTGCTACCTGATGGGCTCCAACAGGGCACATCATATGTCTTCTTTCCTCACAGGACTTGAGTCCCATTAAAGAAAGGATTCATCCTGGACACACAGCAGAGATACTTATGGAGGCAGTACACTGAATTGGTAGACCTGGCAGAAACTGTCTTCAGGTCTGAAAATCAAACTTGTAGATTTTTAGGCAAAAAATGTTAGTTAATTCTCAGTTGCTACGGTTGCTAATGCAACAAGCCACTATCTTATTGGAGTAATTCCTGTCTTTTTCCATGTTTCCAGAGTCAGACCTAATCAGAAACAGAATAAAGAGATACTTGGCAGGATTCAGCTGGGTGGCAAAAACTACTTTTAGAGAGAGGTGAAAATGGAAAATCTGGAAAAATGCAGAAAATCTAAAAGACAGATAATCTTCCAGCAGATGTTTGGGCATAAAT
>VMDR010029299.1:0-12794 GCA_007922815.1 Macrotus californicus | reverse complement strand
GAAATTAAAAGGCCAAACGACCTCACCATGGACACTCAGCAGGCAAAAGCCATCTTCAAGAAGATGGTACCCAGTACGTAGCACATACTCTTTTATATGACAGAGCACAGCATCTCAGAAGACAGAGAGAATAGCTTCCGATGAAAGCCTCAAAGAGAAACTCAAAAGAAAAAGATAGTGATTTCAAAAGGAAGAAACAAGTTTGAGATCTTGCTCAAAAAGAGGGATTTTGCTTTAAACGACTCCGCTGGTGATATCCAATGGTGAAGAAAACTTTGGCATTTCTGACCTTGGATACTTTAGTGTAGGATACAAAAGAAGCCATAGGCTGCCAAGTTCCATTATTAAGCCCCCATGAAAGAGAGGAATCATCCTGTGAGAGAAACGATACATACACAAAACAACCTTCTACCAGACCAGCAGGCACTGGCGCCAGGGCCTCAGACTCAAGAGTCCAAAGCTTGGCTGGATATAGTATTCCCAAAATGCCCAAATTGAAAGCAGTAAAATAAAGACCAAAGAAAATCCTGAAGTTTAAGGTCAAGACCAAAGTACGCGAGGAACAAAGGATACAACCTAGAGTTAATGTCTGGTAGGGGAAAAGAAAGTAACCTGAGCATGTTATAGGTGAAGTGAAGCAGGGAGGGGTCATATTTTGCAGATAAGGTTGTTTTTATGGCTTTCTTCCTTTTTTCTTCCTTCCTTCCTTCCTTCCTTCCTTCCTTCCTTCCTTCCTTCCTTCCTTCCTTCCTTTTTACTGTATAGTAGAAAACATCAAGCTGTGTGTTGGGTATGCCTTTAAAATAATGGGATCTGGGAAGACAATAGGTCTAAACAAACTTTGTTAGCCATCCGGGAATAATAGACAAGGCATTTCTTATTCTTGGTTTCTATTTCCCTTTCTTCTGCTCAGGCTACTTTCCTGTGACTCCCACCATAGTTAATGGCACCACCACAGTGCTCTTTGAGCAACACAAAAGCAGGGGAGTCATCTTGACTCTTCTTTCTGCCACTTTACTTAATATCTGTCTTCAAATGGATTCAGCATTTTGGAAACTTAAATCAGTGTGTTTAAAGGAAAATCACCACATTGTTAATGAAAATGGACAACCACTATCAGTTACTATAAAGGAAATATATTTTTAAAAAATTCAATAAAAATAAAGCAAAATCATTAAATTTTAGCACAAATCCATCCCTCTTTATTTAAAAGGCTGATTAGCAAATACCACTTAAGATGCATTAGTATCAATCTAAGAATTTCTTCTTAAATTAAAGTGGTTAAAAGATAGTTGAAAAGAAAATTCTTTTTTCCTATGTGACTTATGATTTAAAGCTGCATACTTATACAATCAAAATGTCATCTGCAGCCCTGGCTGCTGTGATTCAGTGGATTGAGCGCGAGACTGCGTACCAAAGGGTCGCTGGTTCAATTCCCAGTCAGGGTACATGCCTGGGTTGCGGGCCAGGTCCCCATTTGGGGGCACAGGAGAGGCAACCACACATTGATGTTTCTCTCCCTCTCTCTCTCCCTCCCTTCCCCTTTCTCTAAAAATAAAAAAAAATAAAATCTTTAAAAAAAATGTCATCTGTAGATGAGTTACATACTTTAGGAAGCACTTCCAGGGGTGTCGAGTTCATTTTCACCATTGGCCACATCAGCCTCGTGGTTGCCTTCAAAGGGCCGAAATAATTTTAGGACTGTATAAATGTAACTAATCCTTAACTGTTAAGGAGCTGAAATTACATTCAGCCCTTTGAAGGCAACCTCAAGGCTGGTGTGCCCCTCAGTGAAAATGAGTCTGATACCCCTGCACTAGACTAAGAAATAAAATTCAAACTTGATAGCCTGCTGTGATCTTACTCCTCAACCTCATTTCCTGCCACCCCACAAGCTACATACCCTGATTCTATTTGACCCCATTAATTTCCCCATTGTGTTGCCTAGGAAAACTTTTATGCCTCCCTCATGAGGTTTCAGATGTGAAGTCTTAAGGGACCTCCCAGGTACATTTCTCCTGAACATTGACAAAGATTCCTCTTTGACCAAACTCTGAGGTTCCTCTGAGTCCTCTTCCCAGCCTATAAAGACTTCAATAAACACTGCTACAGTTTCTAACTGCTCTGGGCTGCACCCCTAGGATGACCCTAACGCCCCTTACAGTGTCTGCCTAAAGGCTGCCCAAGTATTCACTGTTTACTCCAGCCAACACCTGGAGATAAGGCCCCCCCATCTCCCAGTCTCTTTGGGAAAAGAGGACCCCCACTTTGAAAAGCCCCAATGAGCAAACCCAGATAGATTCCACATGGACCAAATCCCCACTTCCTGCTTTTTGTCATGTTTTTTATTTCCCTGAGAAAGTGTATTGCACCCTTGCTCACTCCCTTGTCTGCTCCCTTACTCTCCTGTCACAACGCCCAGTCACCTTTGTACAAATCAAAGTTGAGTTCCATTCACACTGGACTCTTCTCCCTACTGCAGTGGTTACTACTGATTAAACTCTGTCTCTGCCACTCTAACTAGTGTCTGTCCTTACCTCCACGTTGTCATTATTGAGTCCCTCTTACTTGCCGTGCTGCTCTCCGAGAGCCCAGAACGGTACCTGCGCTGTGTCCCCCATGTTAGACATAGCAAATTTCTGTGTTCTCACGGGGTAGTGAAGTGAGAACGATTAAACAGTGTTTTGTCAGATAGATTTTGGCACTGCATGTGAACTATGTGCGAAATAACTCAACTGTATTTTGTCACATGGATGCCACCCACCACCGATGTGGTAAATGACTGCATAGAAAGGAAGGGGAACTAAGTTACACGACCACTGTGAACAGGGCCACGTGGAGATTTAACACGTCGCTGTAGCATTTGTCTCGAGTTACAAATCACAATAGGAACATCACACACCGCCTTAAATTTACAGCTGAAAATATTTTAAAATCTTCATCAGCTTATTTTCCTTCTTTCTTAGCTTCACCAGTATCATTTCTTAAAACTCTAGTGTTTCCAGTAACCTCACATCTTCCCCTTTTGGATGCCTACTTCCTTTCAAAATAACAATTGTCTACTTCTTTTCATATATTTTGCTTTATATTAGTAAGAGCATTTCTATAACTAGAGCACGGGGAATTTACAAGCAAGTTATGGGAGATGCTGGGTTTTTACCTCAAAATGTATTGCTTTATTTGCTTCAAACTTGGTTGAAAAATGCTACTTTGTGTAGATGCCCATTTTATTCCACGAAATCAAATGAACCGTGACCCAGTGCAGTGAGGCACACACAGCCTGACCACATTTTTCCAGGAAGCGGAAGGGTGGCTGGTGCTCCAGCGCAGACTTCTGGAACCACGGTGCAGCTCTGGTTGGTGGCCTGCAGTAGCTTTGAGCTTCTGGAGAGCAGCTACTTCAGCACTCTGGAAATCACAAGGTAGGGAGATGGCACCTAGACACATTTTTTTATGATATTATCTCTTTTACTGACGTTTGTTACTTTTATTAAAAAGGGTTGGTGCCACATCACTTATTTGTCTCACTTAAAGGTGATACACAGTAATGCTAGGACAGCGTACTACTAAACATGTAAAGTTAAAGTGGGGCCTGTGTGAGTGTCCTTATTTTACCAGTAATTTGTAAATGCTTCTTCCTATATAGAGTTGTACTAACATTGAATAAATGTAGAATTCTTATTGGGGGTTGACCTCTGGCAAATCAAGTCTGTTTACTGTTTGTGTGTGTGTTGTTTTTAATCACTGCTTGTATCAGTAACACCCCATTGCCTGAAGCCTTGTTGCTTCAGTCTCTGCCCCACCCCTCTCCTAGTCGATCTGACTGCAACCAGGCAATGTCTATAGTCATTAAGTGGAGCCTGGAATGAACCACTTGTTCCTGGGCCCAGAATCCAGGGTGCCTGTGGAGTGGCCCACACATTCATGAACCTGGCAAACTGCAGCCAGTCTCTGATCCAGCAGTTTCGTTGCCTGGTCCTCGTTGTTAGATGCTTGTCCTAGAAACATCCTCCTCTCCCCAGGCAGCAACTAGTGTCCTAAGCTAAACCACCACTGGCTTAACAGAGGCCATGTCCCGGCACTAGAATCTGGCCTTGACACCTCACACCCTGTCCCTGGATACTGGCTGGAGCTCAGCTTCCAAGGGAATGAGCTCTTTCCATCCCTTGCCTGCAGGGAAAGCTATAGCACTGCCAGGAATTCCTGTTGCCATGTCCTCCCCCACCAGATTCCAACCTCTTATAATAAATCATTCAAGGCTCAGAAGGCCAGTCTCCCTTCCCACAGATATTGTGATTGGAAATGTTGGTCACTCACGCACTTTAGACCCTTGGTCCCAGCCCCTCTTTCCCAGCTTACTTCCCTGTCTTTGACCTGAGGCTCAGCACACCTCACTGAGGCATGGGATAAAACCATGTGAGTGTGCAAAGAGCATTCATCCCATAAAGAAATCCAGAAGACATCTTTTTAATTGAATGCAAAGAATCACCACAATTAATCTGTTTGGTGATTTCTTCTTTAGTGAGAAATAAACAGTTACATTTTTTCTAATGACAAAGCATAATTTCCTTTTGTTCTATTGCTCCAGAATGTGATAAGCCACAGGATCAAGTTACTCTTTCTGAGATACCCTAACATGTTAGATGCTGGAGAGCCCAGCTAGCACTTGCATTTAGCAGCTAACTTTGTCTTATGAGCTTGATTCTTTCTATAAAGATTTCTGTACTATCTATAGTTTGTGCTACTCAGTTCCCATGGCAACATGTTTGTTCCCATGGAGAAACAAAAACGAACACCTAAACAGAGTTGAACTTGAAGATATAAAACTTCACTCAGTGAATAATTGGCTCAGAGGCTATTAAAGAACAAACAAAACAAGACAGAAAAGCAGAAAATGTATCTAGGTTTCAAGTTCAAGCTCAAAGCTAACAAACTACTTCTGATTTCTTTTGACCTGGTAAGCAACAAATCATTCTTTGTGTCCTTAATAACAACTTTAAACAGACTGTTCTTTCCCCAAAGGCACTTTTTTAAAACTCACTCCCTAGGCAAAGGGCCTTTTTAGTGGTGATTTGATGGTTTGTTTCATTTTTAGCAATTTCGTTCTCAGAGCGGCAATTTATTTTTACATATGTCAAGAGTGACTGGAGTTGTCATAAAGCCGCCTAAACTTAAGTCAACTTGGTTTGAGAAAACCTGTACACTAATGTAATGAGACTGTGAACGAATGGGCATGAGGTTATATTTTCATAAAAACAGATTATTTTTCTTTCTTTCTTCTTTTAATGTCCAGACTTTTTCAAGCCCATCTAATGCCAGGGTATGCCATTTGAATAGAGCTTGCCAACCGCACATGGGCAGGGGGGTGGGGGGCAGGGGGGTGGGATTTCGGCTGCCCTGGTGGAACAGGAAGGGAAGTCAGCCTTAGTTAAAGCTCACGCAACTGTGGCAAATTCCTCGCACTATTCCAGCAGGACTTTGAATGATACCAGTAAAGCAATTCACACCCATTTGCAAGCTGCACTCAAGTGACATAAAGTCCAATTGAAAAACTTGAAAAAGACAAAGCCAGGCGCCCCTGGCTCTTTGCTCTGCAACCTCCCTCTTCCCTCCAGCTCCTGCCTCTTCTCCCTGAATTTAGGCACCTCCATTTCTATCCCGCTCCTCCGCTCCTCCGTCTGGTGTGTTCCAGCCTCCGTGTTTTGTTTGCCCTTAAGCCCTGACCTCCTTTCCCCCATTCTGTTGTGGTGTTCTTACTCTACGTTTTTCCTCACTTTTTTTCTGGCTTCACTCTTGTTTTGTACTCTCTTCCCCCTTCAGTCTTTAGCTTCACTTGCTTTGTCCTTATTTTCAGTGCCCTTCCTTGCCTTTAGTTTATTTTCATTCTTGCCAGCTTTTCTTCCTCTCCTTGCACCACCGCTTCTTTTCCTGGAAGTTTGTACGTTTTGCTCTATCTTTTTTTTAAATTACTATGTATTGTTTCTGGATGCACTCTTTTTCGCTGTCATTCCCTGTATTATTTTTCCTGATCATCTGAATCCCAACTCCACTGACTTTGTGCAAAAGATTATGATTAGAACAATTTAAAGTATTTATTTAATATAATAAAAGTGAGAAGAAAAGTTAGCCTCAGAAAATAGCATCTTAAACATTAAACTGTCCTTTGAAAAATTAGTGTCTTTGTCTGCTGATAGGCTCACAATGAATAGAATCAATGAGATCTGTCATCTTCTGTATTTGTCTAGATCAGGCATTATTCACCCTAATCAAGTAGTGAAGAGCAGGGCTCTGAAATCAGCAAGTCCAGCTCCCTGAGTTGTTGCCACTCAAGATAAAGTAACTTTTGTTCATTATGTGGTCAACTGACAAGGAGAAAATAGAGATGTGGCCCAGGATTAATTGTAGCTTTTGAAGCAGTAGTTACCAGGACACAAAGGTTTTTGTCCCACTCATTTTTTTATGGTGTGAGGAGGGGGACACTTCCATCATTTTATTTTATTTATTCCATAAGCCAAACAAAATAATAAAAATTTATTGAATACAGATCATTTTTTCTGGTCTCATATCATCAAATGACATACATTTTTGAGTTGCTTTTTTTCTTCTTTTTTTTAGCTTTGGGAATTCGACGTTTATCTTTCTTTTATAGACTTTTACCTAATTTCTAAAAGCATGCAACAGTGGATTGCATGTAAAGATAAATGGTCCGCTCAGGTCTAAATGCATTGCTTTGAAGTATGAGACACATACCCTGATATCTGATTTATTCATGACCATACAGTTATATACATTATATGAGAGAGCTGCATGCAACTAAACCCATTAGCATAGCAGCAGATTCTTTACGTATGCTTGGGCATAATGGAAATTAAATTTTAATGTAGATTACATTTATTAAGCATCTAAAAGTCATGTTCATCCACAGATAAATTTTCAATCTTTTTAATCCATGAGAAAATATTGATGTCCCATAACATCTACTGGTTTTATAGCACTCAGAGACATAGTCCCTCATTTTCACATACCCTTCTGTTTTCCCCAATTCACTGCTTTTGTATTTAAGTTTCTATCTTGCTTAAAGACCCCAGGTTCTGAAGAAAGACCATGACTTACAAACTAAACCACTATTATATAAAACTTTTTAGTACAGAGGAATTTTCCTTATATTCTTTCTTTGCTCCTCATCCAATTATGGAGCCAACACATACAGAGATGTAAACTGAGCACTGCACAATGGTAGGGGGCCATTCTTGCCCTGTGGGTGGTGTCCCGTATGGAGTTGGATTCATTTTGTAATGCTTGCTGAAACTACGTCATGCTCTTTCCCATCAGATGGACAAAATTTTTTACTTTGATAATGTTTGGTTTATTCTCAAAAAAAAAATCCTGAAATGTAATATTTTATACTTAAGAAGAAACTTAGAGATCATCTGGTTCCTTTCATGTTACAGAGAAGGAAGGTGCTTCCAGAGAAACAATTTATAGGCATAACTCATTTTATTGCACTTCACTTTACGGTGCTTCACAGACACTAAATTTTCACAAATTGAGGCTTGGCGGCAAGTCTACCAGCTCCATTTTTCCAACAGTATTTGCTCACTTCATTGTCTCTGTGTCACATTTTGGTAATTATCACAATATTTAAAATTTTCATTATTATTATATTTGATAGAGTGCTCTGTGACTGGGGACCTTTGATGTTGTTATAATTGTTTTGGGGGAATCACACACTACACGCATACAAGATGAAGAACTTAACTGATAAATGTCGTGTGTGATCTGACTGTCCCACCAACCAGCCATTCCCCATCTCTCTCCCTCTCCTTGGGCCTCTCTATTCCGACAGACACAACCATATTGAAATTGGGCCAATTTATAATGCTACAATGACCTCTAAGTGCTCATGGAAAGAAAGAAGCCACACATCTCTCATTTTAAATTAAAAGTGCTACTCCTGTGAAAAACAGGACTGATAAGAAAGCAAAATTGCCTTACTACTGATATGGAATAGCCTTACTACTGATATGGAATAGCCACTGATATGTGGTCTGCACAGATCAAATCAAGCACAACATTCCCTTAAATCAGAGCCTGACTTAGAGCAAGGCTTTAACTCCCTTCAATTCTCACAAGGCTGAGATACACGAAGAAGCTGCAGAAGAAAAGTTGAAGCTAGCGGAGGTTGGTTGATGAGGTTTAAGGAAAGCAGCCACCTCCGTAACATAAAAGTGTGAGGTGAAGCAGCAAGTGCTGATGTAGAAATCGCAGCAAGTTATCCAGAAGATCTAGCTAAGATAATTAATGACGGTAGCTATACGAAACAACAGATGTTCAATGTAGGCAAAACAGTCTCCTACTGAGAAAAGATGTCACCTATAACACCCATAGCTAGAGAGAAATCAATGCCTGGCTTCAAGGCTTCAAAGGACAGGTTGACTCTCTTGTTAGGGGATAATGCAGCTGGCAACTTTATGTTGCAGCCAATGCTCATTTACCACTCCAAAATTCCTAGGACCCTTATGAATCTATTCTGCTTATACTCTATAAATGGAACAACAAAGCCTGGATGACAGCATTATCAGTTTACAATATTTTAAGCCCACTGCTGAGACCTGCTGCTGAGACCTGTTGAATATCCTTTCAACATATTACGGCTCACTGACAATGTACCTGATCATCCAAGACCTCTGATGGAGATGTTCAATGAGATTAATGTTGTTTTCGTGCCTGCTAATACAATATATCCATTCTGCAGTCAATGGATCAAAGAGTAATTTCAACTTTCAAGTCTTATTATTTAAGAAATACATTTCATAGGGCTATAAGTGCCATACATAGTGATTCCTGGATGGACCTAAGTAAATTAAAAAGTTTTGGGAAAGGATTCACCATTCTTGATGCCAACAAGAACATTCATGATTGATGGGAAGAGGTCAAAATATCAACATTAACAGGAGTTTGGAAGAAGTTGATTCCAACCCTCATAGATGACTATGAGGGCTTCAAGACTTCAGTGGAGGTACTAATTACAAATGTAGCAGAAATAGCAAAAGAACTAGAATTCAAAGTGGAACCTGAAAATGAGGCTGAATTGCTGCAATTTCATGATAAAATTTTAACAGATGAGGAGTTGCTTGTAAAAACAAGCAAAGAAAATGGTTTCTTGAGATGGAATCTTTTCCTGGTGAAGATGATGTAAAGACTGTTGAAATGACAAAGGATTTGGAATTTTACATAAACTTAGTTGATAAAACAGAGGCAGAGTTTGAGAGAACTGACTCCAGTTTTGAAAGTTCTACTGTGAGTAAATGCTATTGAAGAGCATCTCATGTAACAGAGAATCTGTTCATGAAGAGGAGTCAATTAATACAGAAAATGTTATTGTTGTCTTATTTTAAGAAATCGCCACAGCCATACCAACCTTCAGCAACCACCACCCTAATCAGTCAGCAGCCATCAAAATCAAGGCAAAACCCTCCACCAGCAAAAATATTACAACTCATTGAAGGTTCAGATGATGGTTAGCATTTTTATCAATAAAGTATTTTGAGTATATTTTATTGATTATGCTATTACAGTTGTCCCAATATTTCCCCCTTTGTCCCCCTTTCCCTCCAGCAACGGCCCCCCCATTAGTTCATGTCCATAGGTCATGCATATAAGTTCTTTGGCTTCCCCATTGCCTATACTGTTCTTAACATCCCCCTGTCTATTTTGTACCTACCAATTATGCTTCTTAAACCCTTCATTTTTTCCCCCATTCTCCCTCTTCCCCCTCCCAGCTGATACCCCTCCAAATAATCTCCATATCTATGATCCTGTTCCTATTCTGGTTGTTTTCTTAGTTTTTGTTTTTTAAATTGATAGTTTTGAGTTTGTTGTCATTTAATGCTCATAGTTTTTGATCTTCTTCTTCTTCTTAAATATGTCCCTTTAACATTTCATGCAATAATGGCTTGGTGATTACCTTATCTGGAAGCACTTTATCTATCCTTCCATTTTCAATGATAGCTTTGCTGGATAGAGTCATCTTGGTTACAGGTCCTTGCTTTTCATAACTTTGAATACTTCTTGCCAGTCTTTTCTTGCCTACAAAGTTTCTTTTGAGAAATCAGCCGATAGTCTTATGGGAATTCCTTTGTAGGTAACTCTCTCCTTTTCTCTTACTCTTTTTAAAATTCTCTCTTTATCTTTAACCCTTGGCATTTTAATTATGATGGGCCTTGGTGTGGTCCTCTTTAGGACTCACTGAGCTTCCTGGACTTGCATATCTATATCCTTTGACAAATTAGGGAAGTTTTCTTTCATTATTTTTTTAAATAAGTTTTCAATTTCTTGCTCTTCCTCTTCTCCTTCTGGAATCTCTATGATTCAGATGTTGGTATGTTTGGAGATGTCCCAGAGGCTCCTTATACTATCCTCAGTTTTTTTAATTCATTTTTCTTCTTGCTGTTCTATTTGAATGCTTATTTCTTTCTTAGGTTCATATCACTGATTTGAATCCTGGCTTCATCTTCTCCACTTCTGGTTCCCTATAGATTTTTCTTTACTTTACTTAGTGTAACCTTCGTTTCTTCCCCATGTTTTTGCCATATTCAATGGGTTCTCTGAGCATACTGATCACCAATGTTTTGAACTCTACTTCTGATAGGTTGACTATCTCCATTTCATTTAGTTTTTTCAGGGTTTTGTTCTGTTCTTTCATTTGGGCCATATTTCTTTGTCTCCTCAATTTGGTAGCCTCTTTGTGTTTGTTTCTGTGTATTAGGTAGAGCTGCTTTGACTCCCTGTCTTAGCACATCTATTAAGTTGTATGGGACAGAGCCTTAAGTAATCACCAGGGCAAGGCAACCTGCTTCATCATCCTGTAGTTCTGTGTAGGGGGTGGGGTCAGAGAGGGGACAATGCCACTGCCTGGCTTCTGTAGGTTTGCTCAGCACCCGCCCTGTTTCCAATCACTTCATCCACTTCATATATGTGACTGGCACCCTTCCAGCTATTGCCCTGGTGGTGATTCCCACATTAAGTGTGTTTGTGTACATGCTAAGTCCTTGCAGGCTCTTTAAATGTACTCTCCTGAGAAACTGGCAGTTTCTTCCACCACCACAACCCCCACCACAACCCCCACTGATTTTTACAGCCAGAGGTAATGGGACTTTATCTTCCCAACCCTAGAACTCTGGTCAGGCCTGGGGCTGGGATTACTCACTCCCAAAATTTTTCTCCCAATCTTTATCCACCACACAAGAATGTGGGACTGCCTGTACTGCTGCCACCACCACCTCCATTGCCTCCCTGCACCACACCACCTCTCCACCTGTCTCCATGACTCTGCACCTTCTCCTCATCTGGATGAATGTGGCTCTTTAAATCCTTGGTTGTTGTACTGGCAGTTCTGGGTGTTTATTGTTTTGAGGTTAGTTGTAATTCTTCTTGTGGTTGTGCAAGGAGGTAAAGCATATCTACCTACACCTCCATCTTGACCAGAAGTCTAGCAATAAAGTATTTTTAATTAAGGCATGTACATTTTTTAGACATAATGCTTTGCATATTTAATAGACCACAGTATGCTGTAAACAGAACTTTTATATGCACTGAGAAAACAACAAAAATTTGTGAATTGCATTATTGTGATTTTCATTATATTGCAGTAATATGAAACTGAATCCACAGTATCTCCTATATCCTGACCACAATTTTATATATATGTAACAGTAGAGTCAGGATTAGAGCCAGCTCTCCTAATTCCTAGCCTCAGAAATATCATTTCGAAGATATTTAGTGGTGACATAGAAAATATTACATCCCTACCACGTAAATCCCATAGGTACATCTTTGTAGATTTTTAGCCCAACTCCTAGACAATGACATTACAAACTGTTAGAAAACTGAAATAATTTCTTGCTAACTCTCCTTGTGCAGGTAGCTATGTAATCCAGCAGCATACTAAGTGGTTTTCTGAGAGAGGATGTTGTCATCTCCATTGAGTAATGTAGTTGAGAATATGTAGATAAGGAACGTTCAATGCTACAGTTTTATCTGTATTACTTCAGTTTAGTTTTAGAATATTAATATTAAGTAATTGAAATAGAATTTCTTAGGAATTGAGGTGTTTGTTTTCCCAATAATATATTAGGAAATGACCAGTCTATTTATCTTCTGTATGGAATATTTCCTTATTAATATCAAATCATGCTTTTCCTGGCTTTCTTTTTTATTATTCAACAATAATGTGCGGTTTGTGCTATAGTGTTTTGTTTCCGTTTTGTTGTTGTGTGTAGAAAGCTTGTTAACTCCATGTGTACCAAGTTTGTGTTTTATTTGTTTTTTTTCTCTATGATCTTGGGTCTGCCTAAGGTTGAGGTTTAATGTGGGCTATTTAAGTAGACAAGAATCGAACTAGAGAAAATTCATCACAAATGTCCTGATTAATTGGAGGCAAATACCCAAATTAATTCTATGTTGCTAAACATGTCTAAAGGGTACATCATAAATCTAAACGCTAAAAGAATTAATCATTAATGGTAAAACAACTATTAAGTGAAAATTACTACAAAGCAATATCTAATAGTGATGTTTTAAAATGCTTCTTCTTCTAGTAGACATGCACATTGATGAAAAGAATGGGCAGGGAGGAAAAACTAGTGCCTACCATCACAAAATCTTGATGCTTTTTCAAAAAAAATTCATCTCCCCCCCGCCCCCGTTTTTTAAGAACTGAAAGAGGTATCTGATAGATTTGACCGTCAACTTTCATTCAGAGAGCAATGAAAGAAGACCAGGAAAACACACGC
>VMDR010029298.1:0-12806 GCA_007922815.1 Macrotus californicus | reverse complement strand
TTACTTTTAGTTTGTGTGTATCTTTTATTCTGAGATGGGTTTCTTATAGACAGCATGTACAAAGTATATGGGTCTTGCTTTTTAATCCGTTCACCTACACTTTGTCTTTTGATTGGAGCATTTACACCATTCACATTTGAAGTGATTATTGGTAGGTTGAGTTTATTGCCACTTTATTCTTTTAACTAGGCTCCTCTCCACCTCCTCCTTCTCCCAGAAGGCCCTTAACATGGTTTGGTGGTAATACACTCCTGTAGCTTATTCTTATCTGGAAATCTCTATTTCTCCTTCAGATTTTTTAAATTATTTTTTATTTTACCTTTTCATTGTATTTTTTCCATTACAATTTATAGCCCCCAACAATCACTATGCTGTTGTCCATGTCCATTGACTACCTTTTCCTTAGAATTGCTGGGTAAAGTAGTCTTGGTTGTAGGTCCTTGCTTTTCCTCACTTTGAATATTTCATGCCAGTTCCTTCTTGCCTGAAATGTTTCTGTTGAGAAATCAGCTGACAGTTTTATGGGAACTCCCTTTTAGGTAACTAACTGTCTTTATCTTGCTGCTTTTAAGATTCTATCTTTGTCTTTACCTTTTGCCCTTTTATTATGACGTGTCTTGCTGTGGGCCTTTTTGGGTTAATCTTGTTCAGGACTCTGCACTCTCTGGGCTTGTGTGTCTTTTTCCTTCACCAGGTAAGGGGAGTTTTTAGCCATTATTTCTTCAGAAAGGTTCTTGATCTCTTGCTCTCTCTTTCCTCCTTCAGGTACCCCTATGATGTTGATGTTATTATGTTTCATGTTGTCCCAAAGTTCCCTTAAACTACCCTCATTTTTTAAAGTTCTTTTTTCTTTTTGCAGCTCTGATTAGGGATTTTTTGTTACCTTGTCTTCCAATCACTGATTTGATCTGCTTCATCCAACTTTCTATTATTCCTTCTTGTGTATTCTTCATTTTAAATATTTTTATTCTTAATTTCTGACTGGTTCTGTTTTATGATTTCTATGTTATTTTCCATGCTGTTGTAGTTCTTATTAAGTTCCTTGAGCATCTTTGTAACCATTTTTTGGAATTCTTTATCATGTCAAAGCAATGTATAGATTCAACGCAATTCCTGTCAAAGTACTAATGGCGTATTTCATAGAACTAGAACATATTTCAAAAAAGTATTTGAAACCACAAAAGACCCAGAATAGCCACAGCCATCTTGAGAAAGAACAAAGTTGGGGAATCACATTACCTGATGTGAAACTATACTACAAAGCCATAGTAATCAAAACAGCATGGTATTGGCATAAAAACACACATAGATCTGTGGGACAGAATTGAGAGCCAAAAATAAACCCATGCCTTTATGGTCAATTAATATTTGACAAAGGAGGCAAGACAGTCTATTCAATAAATGGTTTCAGGAAAATCGAACACGTGCAAAAAAATGAAATTAGACCACCTCCTTACACCATACACAAGAATAAATTCAAAATGGATTAAAGACTTTAATGTAGGACTCAAAACAATAAAAACACTGGAAGAAAACACAGTAAAATTTCAGACATTTCTTGTAGCAGTGTTTTTTCTCATACATCTCCTTAGGCATGGTAAACAAAGAAAAAAATAAACAAATGGGACTACAGGAAACTAAAAAGTTTTTGCACAGCAAAGGAAACCATCAACCAAAGTGAAGAGACAACCCACTGAATGGGAGAACATGTCTGCCATTGATACATGTGAAAAGTAAGGGGTTAATATCCAAAACTTATGAAGAACTTATAACTCAACACCAAAAAAACAAACAATCCAATTTAAAAATGGGCAAAGGACCTGATTAGAGACTTCTCCAAAGAGGACATACCGATGGCCAAGAGACATATGAAAAGATTCTCAGTGTCACTAATCATCAGAGAAATGCAAAGTAAAACCACAATGAGATATCACCTCACACCTGTCAGAATGGCTATCATCAGAAAATCAACAAACAGCAAGGGTTGGCCATGATGTGGAGAAAAGGGCACCTTTGTGCATTGTTGGGGGGAATGCAGACTGGTGCAGCCACTGTGGAAAACAGTGTGTAGTTTCCTCAAAAAAATTAAAAATGGAACTGCCTTATGACCCAGTGATCCTACTTCTGGAACTGTATCTGAAGAAACCTGAAACACTAATTCGAAAGAACATATGCACCCCTATGTTCATTACAGCACTATTTACAATTGCCACAGTTTGGAAGCAACCCAAATGCCCATCAGTAGATGAGTGTATAAAAAAGCTGTGATACATTTACATAATGGAATACTACTCAGCCACAAAAAAGAAGGAAATCTTATCTTTTGTGACAACATGGTGGGACCTGGACAGTATTATGCTAAGTGAAATAAGCCAGTCAGATAAATACAAATGCCATATGATTTTATTTATGTGTGGAATCTACTGGACAAAACAAACAAAACAGAAAGAGACTCAGATACAGAGAACAGACTGCCAGCTGTCAGAAGGATGGAGGTTCGGGGGGTTGGGTGAAGAACAGGTCAAGGGAGTAATAAAAAATACCCTCATAGACACAGACAGCAGTATGGGGATCTTTGGAGGGGTGGGGGAGGGGGTAAGGGTGAATAAATGGTGACAGCAGGAGACTTGACTTAGGATGGTGAACATACAATCTAATACTAATCAATGTCACCCCAGTAAATTCAGTGTAAAAAAAAATGTTAAAACAATATTTGTGTACGAACCTTTGTATCTGTGTGCTTTTATTTCTCCTGAGCACACACCTAGTGATCGAGTAGCTGATTTATTCAGTATAAGGTAGGTGTACATTTAACTGTGAGACCATTTTCCAAAGGGCCTATATAGTTTTTCACATTCCCGCGTCAATTTATAAATGTTTCCTCTACAGTCTTGCTAACACTTGGTACAGTCAGTCTTTTAAATTTAACCATCTTAGTAGGTATTGTTATCTTGTATTTTTTTAAGTCATTTTATAATAACAGTTCATATACATATCATATTGATTTTAGGTGCACAGCATTGTGATTAGACATTTATGTACCTTACAAAGTTATCACCCCAATAAGTAGTACCCATCTGATACCATACGTAATTATTATATTATTATTGACTATATTTTCTGTGCTGTACTTTATATCCCAACGACTATTTTTATAACTGCATTTTTGTACTTCTTGATCCCGTCTACCTTTTTACTCACCTTTGCAACCCCTGTCCCATCTGGCAACCATCAATTTGTTCTCTGTATCTATTAGTGCCTGTTTACTTTGTTTTCTTTTTAGACTCCACATATAAATAAAATTATATGGTATTTGTCTTTCTCTGACTTAATATTATTTAACATATTACCTGTAAATCCATTCATGTTGTCACAAATGGTAAGATTTCATTCTTTTTATGGTTGAGTAATATTCCATTATATATAGGTATTAATCTTCTTTATCCATTCATTTATTGATGGGCATTTAGGTTGCTTTCATATCTTGGCTGTGCTGCAGTGAACACAGTCAGAGGAGCCTATATTTTTTTAATTAGTTTTTGAATTTCTTTGGATATATACCCAGAAGTAGAATTGCTGAGTCATAAGTAGTTCTGTTTTTTAATTTTTTGAGGGAACTCCTTGCTGTTTTCCACAGTGGCTGTACCAATTTTCAACCCCCCAACAGTGCACAAGGGTTGCCTTTTCCTCACATCCTCACCAATACTCGTTGTTTGTCGGTTTATTGATGACAGCCATTGACAGGTGTGAGGTGATATCTCATTGTGGTTTTAGTTCATGTTTCCCTGATGATTAGTGGTGAACATCTTTTCACATGTCTGTTGGTTAATTGTATGTCCTCTTTGGAGAAATGCCATTTGAGTCTTCTCATTTTTAAAGATTTTATTTATTTACTTTTAGAGAGGGGAAGGGAGGGAGAAAGAGAGGAGAGAAACATCAATGTAGGGGAGATACATCCATTGGTTGCCTCTCTCATGCCCCCAACAGAGGACCTGGCTCACAACCTAGGCATGTGCCTACTGGGAATCGGACAGACAACATCTTGGTAATCACAGGCCAAATTGTCCTGTTACAAAGGATATAGCCTAAATATTTCCAAGTCTCTGAATGCTGGATTTTGGGAGCAATTATTAGCTGAGCAGAGGCCACTGAATTTTTAAGAAAGGAAGCGGTTTTCGCTAGAATGTCTTGTGAAGGAGCTGCGATCAGGATATCATCCATATAATGATGGATGAGTGAATCGGGAAATTGATCTCTTACTGGCTGAATGGTAGTATTAATGAAATGTTGGCAGATAGTTGAACTGTTAAGCATTCCCTCAGGCAAAACTTTCCATTGAAATCGGTGCAAAGGCAGAATTGTTAATGAAGGAGGGAAAATGCAAAACGCTCCCTATCCCTTTCTGCTAAAGGGATTGTAAAGAAGCAATCTTTTAGGTCAATAACTAAAAGTGGCCAATCCTTTGGAATGCAAGCTGGATTAGGGGCTCCCTGCTGTAGGATGCCCATCAGCTGGAGGGATTCGTTGATTTTTCTTAGATTGTGAATAAGCCTCCATTTGCCAGATTTCTTTAGTACAACAAAAATAGGCGTATTCCAAGGGCTGTTAGAGGGTTCAATATGACCTGCCTTTAATTGTTGTTTAACTAAAAGGTAGGTCTGTTCAAGTCGCTCTCCTTTAAGTAGCACCGATCAACCCATACCGGCATATTGGAGAGCCAGGTAAGCGGTAGGAGAGTTTTAAGAGCAGTGGCCACTAGGGAAAAGGCAACAGGGAGATTTGCGTCCCCCCACTGACTGAGGAGGTCACAGCCCCAAATATTAAGGGGCATAGGCAAGATATATGGTTGAATTGCCAGGAACCGATCCACCTGGCAATGGCAAATGTAGCCCAGCCCTGCCCGAAAGCAGGAAGGTGCATGTTGGCACACAGGAAGCCAAGCCCACAGATTGGTTCTCCCATGGGGAATCAGGCCTGCATTGTACCTAGACTGCTTTGAGGCTTGCTTTTGCTAAAACTCCCTCACCCTGAATTGAGGTAGCAAATGTTTACTGAGATCTGTGCTAAACCTCACAAGTGTGGAGTGTAACCAGTTCAACTACTTTTCCTCTTTGCATTTGCAAATGTCCTTTTTCATTGAAGTATTTAGCAACATCCTCTCCTTTGTTATCTATAAAAGGTAACCACCTAAAGTGAACCTGTGCACAGTAATCGAGGGCCATCCTTGATGTAATGTACTTAGAGTGTCAATAAAAGCCTGTTCAGGCAGGGGTTGGAGCCCTCTCTCACTTAGAGAGTGGCCGTGCCGTCTCTTTTTCTCCACAGGACTTCTGTAGTCCGTGTGAATTTGTTCGTCATTCATCGCAGCCATAACACAAACAGCCACAACACAGGGACCCCACTGGACAAAGTCTGCATCATTTGGTGCCCAAATAGGGACCCAGGGCTATGAGCCGCAGTTGTGGACCACACACCAACTTGGTTGGAGTGCATGCATCAGCTCAGGCAGGGCTGGGCTACATTTGCCATTGCCAGGTGGGTTGTTTCCCTATAGCTTATTACATTTGAAAGATTTTGAGTGAAATCTTTTAACTGAGGTTTTGGGAGGAGACAGTCTGCTAACATAATATGTAGATTGGCAAAGTTTTTTGGATAAGATGAATTTGGCAGAGGGTTATGAAAGAACAAAGTGGAATGTTAGATTGTGTGAAGAAAGTTATGAATAAATAGATCCTCAGAGTAAAGAAAATGGCAGGTATTATTAAGGAGAATAAAAGGAAGTATATGGTAAACTTAGCAGGATATCAAGCTAGGGAAGAACTGGCAAAGTAAAGGCCTTATAGATAGTGCTAAATGGTACAAGGAATTTGTAAGTTTTGAATTGCTTCTTTGATGGAAAATATTTTACATAAAAGATAGCTTTTGGTGCTGAGTTTGTAAGTGGTTGTGAGTAATAATTACTGCACAATTAAAATGTACAAAGCACTGTATTAAAATTGATGGGTATAGATTGCCTTTTTTCTAAGTAGTTCACAATTTACTCCAGAATACCAGATGTATTTGGCATATATATTAATTAAAGAATAATTACTAGAGTTATATAAAGATGTTCAGTAAAGAGGTTTCCCAAGTAAGACTTAGAAGAAATAACATGAGCAGGAGGTTGTCACCTTTTCTTGTTGTGTGGAATTACTAAAAAATGTATAGTTTTTTTAGTTCAAATTTTGAAAGTCTGTCTTGGATATGAATTGTTGAAGCCAAGGAGTACAGAGGATACTTTGCACAGTCCAGTAAGAGATCGTGCAAGTTGAGAGGGAAATGCCCTGTGCGAAGCACTTGCAGCAGAGGAGGGATCAGACAGAAAATGCAGCTCAGTGGCCTCCTCCCCTCTTGGAACGAGGCCCTGGTCCCACACCGGGAAACCACTGACCCCAATCAGGAAAGACCTGGAAGGATACACAGTTTGGGAGACTTTGGCTACACACACACAGCAAGCAGCATCTCCATAGCTATAGCGCCAACTGGAAGAAGCACTGGCAGGCTGTGGACAGCCCTGACCAAAAGAGACTTTGTGCTTTTCTGGGAGGTAGAGCATGTGGAGAACTGGCCCAGGGCTCTGTGTCATATGGGGGCCACGTAAAGGCTTTTTTAAAAGAGGAGCTGAGGCAAGCCTCAGCAGGGACCCTACACGTGCTTAGTGTCTCTGTCAACAAAGAAATCAGTAAAAGTGTAGTTGGTCCCACTGAGTCCAGCTGCACAGGAAGAACAGAAAGTGTCACGGTGAAGCACGGGGCTGTGCAGAGCAGAGAATTTGGGCCTGAGTCTCCTACGAGAGTGGCAGGCTGGACACTGGAAGGCCAGGGAATGAATGCCTGAGATTTGTTGCAGCCATGCAGATCCCTTCAGGCAGGCGTGCCCAACCTCCAACTGCAGGATTGCAGACTTTGCAGATCAGGGTGGCCAGGTTCAGGAGCCTCCTGCTTTGCGCATCTGCACAGGGGAAAGAAGGACAGGTTCTGAAAGGTTCCTTTCTGAACTTCTATCACAAATTGCGAGTTACACTGGTTCCTTGGGCCCTGATCCACTGAAACCAGCAGAGCAGAGTGATTAAAGACATGTGCAACAAGGGGTGTTCAGGGCCCCACCCAGCCTTGGCTCTTACACAGAGATGCCATCAGTGCCAAGCGGGAAAGAGCTGCCCCTTTTACACAAGTTGGCCTCTCACAGGAAACGGATAACTAATTCATCAGAAACTATACATTATTGGAAATAATCTGGGACAGACCAAGATGTGTGGTCAGGGGAGTGGTACAGGGAAATACTCCCACCATCTTCCCTGAAGATTGAACAGCGCCCTCTGGGAGTGACACAGGGATTCCACCCTCCTGATTGCATCAGAGGCCCCCTGTGGATTCAGGTGGATGTGGTACTGGCAGTGCTCTCAGACATTAGATGAACCACTTTTGAACCTTGTGCTGATGGAAAGCCGGCAGAGCAGAACAGTGGGGACCAGGCAAGCCTGAAGGAGACAGCCATAGGCTGTGGATCACTTGTAAGTCTCCAACAGGCTGCCTAGGGCTAGACTGGGGCACCATCTGACATTTCCAGGGGTGGATCCAGACAGAGAAGACAATGGTAAACACTGAACTCTGCTGAGACAAATTCTACCACGGTCTTCTTCATTATTTGTGTTCTTTTTTCTCCTGCATAGCTTTTTAACATTTTTTCATTTTTCTTCAAGTTTCTTCCTGTTATTTCACTGTTTTTTATTTTAGTTCATTTCAAATCGCATATTTTACTCCTCCTTTTTCTTACTCCATTTTACCTTCTTCCTTCCTCTTCGTAATTTTGTTTTAAATTTTATTTTTTGCCTTTCTATTCCGAACTCTTACTATTTCTCCTCTCTCCAGCCTCTTGAAACCATTTTTCTTGCCATTAGTCATTTCACATTCTTTTTCCCTTTCTTATAATATCCTTATTCTTTCTCCACCTCTTAAAATCTTTGCTCATCGGTTGTTGATATGGTGATGGTTATTGCATTTCTTCAGTTTTATTCCTAGGTGTTTACTATTTTTATATCTCAGATCTCAAATTTTACTGTACCCCTCTCCTATTCCATTTTGCCTTCCTCCTGCCCTTTCTTTTTTTGTTTTAAATTTTTTCCCTCTCTTAGCCTGATTTTCATTCCTCACTCTTATTATTTCTTCTCTCTGTCCTCTCAAAATCACTTTTCTTCTCTTTAGACATCTCATAATCTTTCTCTTTTTTCCTTCTTACTTCCTTTCTACTGTATTAATTTTTGCTCATTTGTCATTGATATTGCTGAGTTGGATGTTTTTCTTCAATTCTTTATAATTTCCACAATATATAAAGAAGTCATACAATTCAGCACTAGGAAGACAAAGAATCCAACTAAAAAATAGGCAAAGGAGCTGAATAGACATTTCTCCAAGGAGGACATATAGATGGTCCATACATGGGTGCTGAAAAGATTTTCAACATCATCACTATCCATCAGAGAGATGCAAATTAAAAGCCACAATGAAATATCACCTCACATGGGTCAGAATGGCCATCATTAATGAATCAACAAACAACAAGTGCTGGCGAAGATGTGGAGAAAAGGGAACCCTAGTGCCCTATCGGTGGGAATGCAGACTGGTACAGTCACTGTGGAAAACAGTATGGAACTTCCTCAAAAAACTGAAAATCGATCTGCCTTTTGACCCAGCGATTCCACTGCTGGGAATATACCCTGAGAATCCCAAGTCACCAATTCAAAACAACTTACATACCCCTATGTTCATAGCAGCACTATTTACAATAGCCAAGTTCTGGAAACAGCTTAAATGCCCATCAGTAAACGAGTGGATTGAAAAACTGTGGTACATTTTTATAATGGAATACTATGCAGCAGAAAGAACAAAAGGAACTCCTACCTTTTGCAACATGTGTAGAACTGGAGAGCACTATGATAACTGAAATAAACCAGACAGTGAAAGACAAATACCATATGATCTCACCTATAAAAGGAATCTAATGAACAAAATAAACTAACAAGTGAAATAGAGTCAGAGACATGGGAACATGGAATAGACTGACAGTGACCAGAGGGGAGGGGGAAGGACAATGGTGGAAAGAAGGGGAAGGGACTGGTCAGAGAGCAGGCATGACCTTTGGACATGAAAGACAACAGTGTGGGGACTGACTTTGGTGGGGCGTGGAGGAGGACAAAGGAGGAAAATTGGGACAACTATAATAAAATAACAATAAAAATTTTTTAAAAAAGAAAGTCTCTCTCCCTCTCTTCCCTGCATTCTCCTCTTTGCCCACCCACCTCCTCTTCCCCTCTGTCCCCACCTTCAATTATTGAAACTCAGAAGCTATGGAAAGGATTTCTGTGTAGAGAATGGGTGAATGTAGTGACTTTTTTTTTTTGCCTTAGGAGAACAATCCTAGTGGAAAAAACATATCTATTTGACTCCAGTAAAAATAAAATGACAGGGAGCATTTGAGATCTTGCTTGCCCGGCATATGTCGTCAGTTTGACTCAAGTGGGTTCTTCCGTGACCCTACTACTTGTAGCAGTGGAGGTTTTTTTAAAATTGTTTTCTTTCTCCTCCCAAAATATAAATAAGTCTCTTGTTATTTTACTTAACTCTCTTTAATTCAGAATGTATAAAAATGTCAGTATTTTAGAAAATTAAAATTTGAGAAAAATGAAAATATCAAATTCTATAAAAAACCTTTCTCTTCCCATAATTTTACTGCAGTTATCACTTTTGAAAAATAAGTGCATGTGGCAGTCCAGAAAGATGTGGTTACATGGTTCAATACGGTGTCAAAGTTCTATTTGATGAAGGTTAATAATTCATAGCCATGAAGATGAAATGGGAGTTAATTTTTTGCGTGTTTCTTTCTCAAAATACAAAAACAATGTTTTCAGCTTTGGCAGAGATGAATTTGAGAAGGTATGGTTCAAATGGGATAGCAGTGCATTTTAATTAAGGACATGAATGTTGCTGATTTAAAGTTTGAGTGAGCTATTAATTGCGTGGTTTAAAAGTTTGGCATTGCAAACATGTTTGTTTCCTTTTACCTTCTATTATTTTAATCAGATTTTGCCTTTTAGCAGATTTGGGGGCTGAGATATGAGGATGAGGAAATGGAAAGGGTCTTTTAAATGAAAGTAAATGTATTTTATTTTTTGATATGATGAGCAAGAATGTTTGAACCTTTAATTTATATGTCTTTGTCCTATTCATTATGGTAGGCCAATAGCCATATGTGGCAAATGAGCACCTGAAATTTGATCTTTTTTTTTTTAAAGATTTTTTATTTATTCATTTTTTTAGAGAGAGAGGGAGAGAAATATCCATGTGTGGTTGCCTCTCACGCGCCCCATACTGGGGACCTGGCCCTCAACCCAGGCATGTGCCCCAACTGGGAATTGAACCTGCGACCCTTTAGTTTGCAGCCCATGCTCAATCCACTGAGCTACACCAGCCAGGGCAATTTGACTGATCTTAATTGTGATGTGCTCTGAGAGCACATCACCAGATTTTGAAGAGTTGATTTAAAATAAAGACTATCATTAATTAAAAAAATTTCATTACTTGTTAAAATCATATTTGGACTATATTTGATAAAATATTAAAATTAATGGCACCTGTTTCTTTTTAATTTAAATACAGCTACTAGAACATTTAAAATTATGTAAGAGGATTGCATTATGTTTCTGTTAGGCAATATTGATCTAGGTAATCTTTAATCTTAATGTTTATAATTTTACCACCACAGTATTGGTACCTCAGTTTTCCTGAGGATATACTCTATTACGTAGCTGTGAACATAAGGAAGTAAAAAACATATTTTCAAGTCTCTGTGTTAAAAATTCGTGTAATTCTAATCATAGGAGATGCCTTTAGATCTTCACTCAGACACTTTATTTTTCTTTACTTTGAGGATTGTTTAAAATTTTGATCAATTGTCTGATTTCCTGAGGAATTTGATGACAAAACTAACTAAAAGAATTTATTTTACTACTCTTTCTGTTGCAACTAGCTTAGCTTCAGATCATCTTTTTTTTAAATTAATAAGTATAAGAAGTTAAGTCTGCCCAGAATTGTCTTTCTGGAATGTCTGTGTAAAGTTATCTCCAAACCATCAGTTTCTGATCAGAGTATTTGGAAGAGGGGCTGTAAAACACAGTTTTTTTACTTTCTTCAAGATCTCATCTTAAATGAACAAAACCAAAAGAAAACCCGTAGTGCTTTAAGAACAGAGAGATCCCTGTCCCTTAGGTACCTCTCTTCTCAGTTGTCGCTGAATTTTTTCCAGTGCTAGTTCCTTGTGCTTTTTCTTAATTCTCCTTACTTTGTTTCCATTGCTCTGAGACAGGACTTTATGCTTGATGATGTAAAAGGCTGTGACTCCTTTCTGAGTCAGGCATGTATTTTGTTGCCACTGATTTGCATTCTTTGAGCTAGCAAGGTGGTGTATTTTTCCCAGCACGTTCATATCCTGTGTCTTTGGTGTAATATTACAAGGGCTGTTTGAACCCCATGTTTGAAAAGTTGCTCCCTCTGCAGTAAGTGCTAGTATTTAGCTTTCCAAGAGTTTTTCCTCATATAGTAGTTTTCTTCCTTAGCTTTCTTAGATCCTTCCTTAGCTCTTTATAAATTATCTTAGCAGTTTACACATTACCAAATGGGATGTTAATCTGTTACTGTTTATCCTTCTCTCTTAGTTCTGGTATCCATAGGAAAGCATTATGCTGAGTACAATAGGGTACTTAGAAAGTTTACTATCGTCTTCATAAATAATTGCCAAATTTTTATTTGTAGGCTTCACCTCTCTTCTGAGCTTTAGACTCATCTTTTCATCTCCTGTGCTTCTTATCTACATGGTTGTCCCCCAAGCACTTCAAACTCCAAATACCCAAAAGAGAACTCATTGTTTTTCTTCTTCTTCTTTGTGTTTTTCATTCATAGTATTGTAGAGAGGCTTTTTCTTCTGTTTATCAAATATGTGTTGCCACAAGCTACTCTGTTTTTCCTCGTATGCCCATCATGAAGTGCACACTCTGCCATTTTCCTTATGTAGGGCATCCTCCTGGTAAGAAGGTTCAATTCCCAGTAGCAAAGAAATGGTAAAGGTAATCTGTCCAAGACCCAAACTACTGTGTCTGGTGGCATATCCCCTTGTTACCAATTTAGTCTTTAGTCCTACCAATCAGGGAACCAGAAATGCCTTCTCTCTGACAAGCCTTCTGAGCTTCTGGAAGCAACCAATCCTGGACTTTGTTCTTGATACTATTTGAAGTCCCCCCAATAATTGACTTCAGTACTCCCGTCTCAGATAATGTGGGGCTGTACCCCTTTTGAATGTTACCCTTATAGCTGGAACTACTCTAACAGAAACTTGGAGTTGCTTAGTTAGGAGACTGAGGATTATGTATTCTGCAGTTAATAGATCAGCCTCTGATGTCTTAGTCTGGCAGTATTCTGAGATGGTGAATAAATTTGGGTTTGTGAATTATTCGTTATAGTGGTAGATAAGAAATGGCCAGGAGGTCACATAAACTTATGGGTATGCCTTTGATTATATCATACAATATTTCTGCTGGGTCAGTATTTTTTCCTTTAATCAGATAAATTTCTTTTTGTATTAGTCATAAGGAAATTATAATGGGGCAGGAAGGTAAATTTATTGTAATACATCCATGCAAGTCAGTGAATGTATGTGCTCTGGGAAGAGGAAAATAAATAAGTCTTGAATAGACTTCTTAATAGCCTGAGGCCTAT
>VMDR010029297.1:0-12801 GCA_007922815.1 Macrotus californicus | reverse complement strand
AGGGGGGGAGGAGATGGGACAACTGTAATAGTATAATCAATAAAATATATTTAAAAAATAACTTTAAATTTAACCATGATATAAGTCAGATTTTCAACAGATAGGGTATGAATGGAATATTTCTTTCATAAATTCCATCTGGTGAATTAAATGTGTACTGTGCAAAGCCCCTGCTGGGATGGCAGGGGAACAGAGGAGTAAGGCCCCCGCTCTTCCTACATCCCTGGAAAAAATTAAATGACCTTCTTTATCTGAATGTTAATTTACACATGACTTGGTGACTGGATATACAGTAACGGTGTATATAGTACATCACTGAGAAGATGAAATTGGCTGTGAATAAAATGAGAACATTAGATTAAGCAAGTCTATGTGAAGGTGATTAGCAGTATGAAGCTAATACCTAAGCATTAACTACTAACTAGTAGAGCCATGGCTCATGGTGCCTGTGTGTGTGTTGGAGAGTGCACCCTTTGTAAATTAGTAGGAAGGTTTTTTCCCCCAAGACAAATGCAGCCTTCAGCTTGAGTACATGTATTGGCTTTCTGTCCCCACGTGTCTCCTCAGCAGGGCACCCTTGCCCTATTGCACGGTAGTGGTCTGACTTCAGTATCCAAGTTGAATGAAGGGGAATATTTAAAGTCAAATTAAAGTTTTATTTTTTAAGACAATATTTTGGGGCCATCAATATACAACAACTAGTGTTATTTGCCACCTGAGTAATACAGTAACCCAAAGCAATGCCTGAATAATAAAAAAAAGGAACACACAAAAACCTATTTTTGATAAAAACAGAAAGAGGTTTGGAGGATCAGTTTGGTTTTTGTTTTGTTTATTTTTGTCTATGTGTTTGTCTTTTACCGTCTCCCTTTTGGCTGTGTGGCCACATAGTTACTGTCTGCCCCCACACCCAGAACACCTAAGGACCGAGTGGTGGGCTGGGGCTCTGCAGATGAATGTTCTCGTTCTCAGGATGCATCACAGCTATGGGTCATTACAAATGGAGTGTTTTTGATTGAGTTCTTATTTTTATATTGGAAATATTATATGCTTTGGTTGATTTGTTTAAAAAATACTACATTAAAAGCAAATACGCAAACATATTGCTTAATAGGACAAACCAGAATTTTTCATTTCTTTAGCAACTTTCCAACTTAAACTTCCTTTCCATGTCTTAAATAATATATTCCCAGGTCTACAGAGAAAATGTGAGGTTTAGAAAATTATATAATCAAAATATGTGTGTATTTCATTTTTATATGTCATAATCATGATGTGTCCTTTACTTCTACAATAGTGATAGACATACAAAACAAATTTTGAAATTCTGACACAAATAATATCCTTGCACACGCCTTGAATGCTTTGTGCTTGGGTCAATGTGGTTCTTATTTGCACTCCAAAACCTTATTTATGGCTTTCCTCTAAGGAACTAGCTTTCCATGTGAGTGAAAATTCAAAATAAAAAATCAAATCAAATACACATCAAATATTCTAGAAGTGAAGCCTTTAAAAACATCTATAGGGCTTTTTTTATCGCAGGCCTCTGTCTCCAGGGTGAAAATTATCTGAGTTCCAACCGAAGACCCATGGGACTCTTTGTCCAGGCAGCTCTCTCTGCTCTATGCCCTGTGATCTTCGGCCACTATGACCTGCTGGGACTCCCGGCTCAAGGCCAGTCCAGGAGACCTTGACCCGCACTGCACTGTGGCCTGGTGACTTTCTTCAGGGTGGTAAGCAGAGGCAATAGTTTCTGCTTTTCAGGGGTCACTGGCCTTCATTGCTTGATATTTTACGGGTTTTGTTGTTGTTATAGGAAAAAGAAATTTTAGAGGTGTTTGGCAAGATTTGCGGAGAATGACTTATTCTCCACTGTCTAGCCCCATCTGGAACCACAGTCAAATCTTCATCCTTTAAATGTAAAGTCACCTTGGAAGTGGGAAGGGGGGGCATGACCTGTGAGTTTTGGTTCTTGGGTGAGTTTTGTCTGGGCTCAGGAAAGATCTTTCTCTCATATCAACGTTATTTATACCTTTAATTGTACTGTGTTTTATGAGGGCCACCTACTCTGCTGAAGGGCTTGGACCACAGCTGGGAGGTGATCTGTTTGAGGAGGAGCTGTGGTCTATGGGAAGCTGAGGCTGCAAAACGTCTTCCGTGGCCTCTAGGTGAACTCAGCTCAAAAACTCATGGTCTTTAATTCCCTTAAAACTCTTCATTTTCAAATTGTTTTAGACAGGAAAAAAATGAAAAAAATCACATTAACTTGAAAATTAGCATTGATACATGATACTAACTAATTGATAAACCTTATTTGGAACTTGTCACTGTTCTCAAAAATGTCTTTTTTCTGGTCCAAGATCCTATCCAGAATCCCACATAAAACTACACGCATCTTAAGTATACATTTCAATGAGTATTTTGACAAGTTTCCGCACCATGTAACTATGGCCAAAGTTAATACACAGCACATTTTTACCAATTCCAAAGGAATCACCTGGTTGTGTCCCTTCCTAGTCAATCCCCTCCCACCTGCCACCACTGCCCTGCTCTCTGTCACTATAGTTAAGATCTGTCTTTTCAACTATTTCAAATTACAGGAATCATATGACATATATTCCTCTGTGTTCATATATTCCTTTTTGTGTTCAGCATATTTGCTTGAGAATTTATCCATGTTGTTTTATTAGTAGCTGTTTTCTTTTATTGCTGAGTTTGGAAATGCCTTACAATTTGTTCATTTGTTCACCTCCTGATGAACGTTTGGATTGTTTTGGGGTTTGGAGTATTCAGAGGAGGAATCACAGGCAGATGACTGACTTTCTGCTTCCTCTTCATCCAGGCAGGGTTCTTGGTGACTGAAGGTAAACACAAAGAGCGATTGTAGACTGGACACCAGAGCATCTAAATGTCCTGGGGCAGAACCCTCTGTTCCAAGCTCCATTGGAGACATTGGTTTGGGCTTCAGGCTTACGTGAGGCTTCTTTTCTCTGGCTTAAATCTGAGCTGTCTGGCCCAGTCTAAATTATCCACCCAATTGAAATGAAAATTGAGGTAAAGAGAAGGAAAGCTAGTGCTGAGAGTGTGGGCTCAGGAACCAGCTTACACAGGTTCAAGTCTCAGTCCTGCTAATTACTGAACAGATAATCCTTGGCAAATCAATTCACCTCTGTGTCTCAGTCTTCTCTTCTATAAAATGCAATAGTAATAATAACAACAACAATTCCTACGACTTTTGTGATGATTAAAAAGTTGCTACACATGTTTAGAAAAGTGCCTGGCTTGACTGTAAAGTCAGTAAATTTTGGCTCTTGTTTTCAAATATTCAATGTGCGCATTTCTTTCAGGTTTGCCTGGATGTTCCCTGTGGTCAGAGATGCACAGATATGTTTTCTATCTTTTGCATTACCTCTAGGTTTACCACAGGGCTGGGCAGAGAGTAGCTGTCCAGTATTTGCTTTTCAAATAGAATATTCGTGTCTGAATTGTTTGTCATTTGCATAGCTACGAAGTTATAACTGTTCTTTTGTTGGTTTCCCAAATTGAGCAATGACATCCTGTTATCCTAAGTTATCTTTCTAACATACCATTGTATTTCTGGGAATAGTATTTGAAGTTCAAGCATCCTCCTGGGAATGTGAAAACAGTGATTTAGCTGATGATAATGTGAGAGTTAGCAGAACATCAGTGTTTAAGAACAGAGGTTCTGGTTCAGCGTGGCCTCGGTTTAAATTTGACTCCATTTACTTACTAGCTATGGGGTCTTGGGCAAGTTACTGACCCCCCCAGAGCCTTAGTTTCCCTTCTGTAAATATAGATAATGATACTACACATATCACTAGTTATACTGAGGATTGATATATTAATGCAAGTAAAGCACTTGTAAAAGTCCCTTGCATAATGTAAGCCTTCAATAAATGTTATTCATTATAACAATTGTTATTGTAAGATAGTCTAATCCCAATTTTCCAAGATGATGTCAAATATTCTGTTTCATTAGCTTAATTGTACTAAAATGTTTTGGCTCCTATATCCAAATTAGGGATTTAGAAAATATGATCAGAGCAGCACTGAATGATTTTCATCTCCTTAGTGCCAGGCTGACTTAGGCATCTGCATGAGGGTGTGTGGCAGGTAGCAGTGGTTTAATCTCCATGGATTCCCTGGAATCCGTGCTGTGTGGCAAGTTTGGACAGATGGAGACAGAAGAGGAAACACACTAGATTACACTTATGATCATATAGCTAGGAGAACAATGAACTTCAGAAGACTCAAATTCTGGTTTATGGTCCACCCACTATGGCCACTTTACCTCTGTGAGCCTCATCTGTGATGTGGGGACAATGCTTGCTGTCCTGCCAACTTGGCATAAGGATCTTTCAAGGATTAACTAAGAAAATAGATGGAAAAGCCCTATGTAACCTATCAAATAATATATAAATACATAATATATATGTTTATGTGACCGGTTAATATTCTGGCAAATTAATTGTTCAAATAATAGAGCATTTTCATATATAACAAATTAGTGACCAATTAGCAGAAAATTAAAATGCTTTGAGAGAATATGTAGTACCTAAGTTGTATTGCTATATACATGTGACACGCTTCCTCACTCATTCTTTTCCATAACGAAGGAAGTCTTCACTTTCTACCACTGGAGCTCCTTCATATTTCTAGAAGTTCCTCTGATTGTATCTCAAATGTTCTCCTACAGTCCTATTTCCACCACTTATTCTGCCTCCCATCACTGATGTTGCCCTCTGGTCCCCGGGCCTCGCCTTACCCCCCTTCACCCATCCTTGGTGATTCTTTTTGCCACGGACCCCAGAGTGACAATGTACAAATGTTACATGCTACAGATGCCACTGTGCTGAAAATCTGATTGTGTCCTCTCTCTGCTTAAAGTTTTTCCCTGGCTCTCCACTATCCTCAGAAAAAAAAGGTCAAACTCCTTAACAGACCTCAAAAGACCAGTTGCTTCTACCCGCTCCCTCCTGCTCTAGCTAGCCTCACTTCTCACCGCTGTCAGTAGCTGATACTCCAGCCCTAGTGAATCTCCTTGATTCCTCCCCACATGCCTTGCTTTCATTCAACCCTAAGCTTTTGTATATGCTCTTCCCTCTAAGTTATCTTTGATTATCTCATGAGTTCTTCATCATCCTTCATAGACACAGATCTGTTGCCACAGGGTTTGTTAACTGGGCTGTCTCAGAAACGAGAGTGCAGCCAGCTGGTCTACCATTTGATCTCAGCTCTGTGCACACTCTCTCTGTAGTTAACTGTTTTTCTCTTACGGTTTCTGAATCAGATCGTCCTACACAGGGGTCTGTCTTACCTGCAGTATCCAATGTGTATCTTTTATCCAATGTGTATGCTTATCTTTTAATATTTTATAGAAGGCCCTTTAGGACTGCACACAGCCTAAGTTCATTCACTTTTGACAAACATTTATTTTATATTGTGTGCCAGGGCCTGTTCTAACTTAAGGAGACATCAAAGGTAGATGAATGAGTTTGTTGGTTTTTAAAAAATAAAAATGAGTAATCACTGTATTACAGGCACTGAGACATACCAGTGAATAAAAGATACTGTGGTGAAACATGCTGAATAAATGGACTTTTATTTTACTTCTATAAGGTATAGATGAGTTGATGGCTTTGGACTTGGGCTTGGATCCTACCTCTACCATCTACTGACTCTGGGTTCCTGGATAAGAACTTCTCTCAGCCTCATGTGCAAGGCAGGGAAGAGCTCTGGCTCAGATGGCAGTTATGGGGATTAGATAAGATGAAGCATATGATGTGTTTTACACAGAGACCACTACGTATTAAAGACATGAAATATCGGATTTTAAAAATTTAATTGAAATGTCCCTGGGACTGTTAATGACAAAAGTGGCCAATGTACCAAAAGTGATTGAAGCCATTGATGATGGAAGAAATAGAAATTATTATTCTGGGATCTTTAACTAAATGGGATGTTATATTGAGAAAAACACTGAAATAAGCATAAAGAACTTGAACCCCAGTTGAACTTTGACATTAAATGACTGTATGACTTCTTGCAAGTCATTTGATATCTCTGACTTTATTTTTTCTTATCTGTAAAACTACCAGAGCTCACATGGTCCCTTCTAAGTATACTAGAACTTTATGTACTAGAACTTTGTCATCTCTTTAATTATTTTCAGATTGGTTTAAAGAATTGAAATTACTGTATTTTGCCATGCATAATGTGCAAATTTTTGCCCAAATTTTTGAGGGAAAATAAAGATGTGCATTATACATGGGTAGTACCTGAAATATCTTGTATCTGTTCTTGTGTTTTGTAATTACTTGTTACATAAGATTTCTTGTACCATAATATGTTCAGGAATAAGTGCTAAAATTCCTTTATAATACAAAAAACAAGTATCTAAATATAAATAAATAAATAATTGAATTAAAAATTGAAATGAAAGATTTTTTTTCCTGAAAGTTTGGGCCAAAAGTGTGGGGTGGGCATTATACATGGCAAAATATGGTATATGCCTACATGCCTCTTTTATTCCCTGTTTCTACATTTCCTAAGATAATACTAACATCCTTTCTTTGTAAGTAACATGCTGGGATAAGACTTTAATGGTTTAGGAGGAAAAATTGATTGTAGTCACCAAACAGGACATTGAAGGTTAATTGAGCTTTGGTGCAGTGGACACATTTATGAGTGGCTTCTCTGACTTGTGGGACAGCTTCTTTCCTTCAGGATCTGCCACTGAGTATCAAAGGTTGTTCTGTGCCTCTGTAGAATGTCTTTGGTTATATGGATGTACATGAAGCACTTCATTTGTTCAAGGCAAAGAGAGCCCTAGACACCTAAATTCTCTCTCCTGTGTTAACCTGTAATCTTTCCTAGTGTGAGCCGTGCCACTGCTGCCTTGGTCAGCTGGGAAATCTTCGTCCTACTCTTCAAAAGGAAATAGGATTTTCCAATTTTTTTCTAAAAACTTTGAATTCAAATTCTTTTTTGAAGATGTGAGTCTTTGTTCTCTTTCATTGCCTAAAGGAACAAGGAAAATTATATAAGCATGATTAATGTTTTAGAAGAAATTTTATATAAACTCTGAAATTTATGGGTATAATATAAAATAGTTACGACTTTTTGCAATGAGATGCTGGCCCCCTGAGTCAGTATTTAGGCAGAAATTGTCAAGGGTTTATATATTCTGTGAAGGACTTGAGACGCTAATATTATATTTTCATTTAAAAGATCATAAATTAAAATGGAGAAACAATACATCCCAGGTGGTTCTTCTCCTCCACCCTGCTGTCCGCACCCCAGGCTGTGAGCATTCTTACATTTCACCATGGTTCAGCCCTGGATGGCTAGCAAAGAAAGGGAAGAGCAAGAGAAGGAGAAAGAGTGAGAGATATGGCAAGGGTGGGGAGAGAAAGTTCTAACTGGAGGAGCGATCAAGTTTTTGTAAGTTCATGTCAGCTTGGTAAATATTTGTTGATCATCTTGCTATATGTAAGGTGTATGGTAGCTGGTGCAAATGCATAAGGGAGCTTATTCATTATCCAGGAGTTCACGGACTTGTGAGAGAGGGGGATGAATGCATTGTTGACAACTACTAGGCTGATTCTGGTTAGGGCTGTTGTGTAGACAACAAGAATGAGTGTGCACAGAGTTAAAAGAAGAGGCTCCCAAAGAAGGTAGACTCTGCCCTTTCCACTTCGTTAACTGTGGCCAAGGAATTGGCTCTTCTAAAGACCCGGTTTCTTCATCTGTCAATGGAGATAATGTCTACCTATGAGGATCACCACGAGGATATAGGCATGAGGGATCATATGCATAGACACTTATGTGCATTGACACAGCACCAGACACAGAGCCAGAGTTCACAAAAAGGTAATTAAGTTATATGAAAGCCCAGAAAAGGAAGAGATGAAGTCCTACTGGAGGATCGGGGATACCCTCTTAGAGACGGTGAGATTTTATTTTGGTCTTAAAGAATGAACAGTTTCCTGATAGGGGTCATGGAAAGGAAAGGCATCTGGGCAGAAGGAGCTATATATTCAGAGGTGGCAAAATGCAGAGAAGGAGGACCCAGAGAGTATTCAGGGGGACTTGGGTGTGTCTGTAGGGGGAGAGCATCTAGATTTGCAGCTTGTGGTCAGATTTTGGAGGACAAGAGTGGGGAATACCAGTGAGGGGGTTCTTTGAGGTACCTGAAGGGAGAGATAACAAGGACCTGAACTAAGGAACTTCCAGGGCAAGTAGGAAAGGGAGCACAGACTGAGGAGCCTTTGTGAAGGACGGGAGGACTGATTAACTATGAGGGGTGAACTTTAAGAAGAAGCAATTTGTGGCTCTGAGGTTTTGAACCTGATCAGCTGAGAAGGTGGCTGTTAATGCTCAGAGAATTTGAGATCTTTTCATTGTTGGCCATCTATTTATTGTTTGTGGCAGCCAACCTTGGAAAATTTGACTGAAATTGCAAAGTAATGACTTTTGAATAGTGCCTTATGTTTACACAGCACATTCTGGATATTTATCTCATGATTGAATTAAGTGGCTGATGATATTTGATATAATATTTAAGTATTATTTTTAGTTCTTTGTTCTTTTCATCTATAAAATGGAGATTTGCCCCTGGATTTATATCACAGGAGTTGATACATTTAAATCACTTACAACAGTGTCTGATGCGTACAAATGGTTTCCCATTATTATTTTTGGTTTTGCTGTTGTTAAGTTGTAGGTCTGCAGGCCATATACAATGGACTGATGAGGAAAATCCCCCAGCCCAGTTTTCTAACCGTGAGGGGGAGAGAAAAGAGATTTAGGGAACTCAACTCCTAGAGTGTTCTCTCTATGAATTTATGAGTTTCAGCCTCTGACCTAGAGTGGAGGAAAGGCCAGATTGTTTTTGGTGTGTTTTCTCTTTTATCATGGGATGACAGAGAGAAATAGAAACCTTGAAATAGAGGTACTTTCTTTAACTACTGATCATGCTAGTCCTTCATTGCTATGGGACGCTCACTTCTAATTAAGGGTAAATTATTTGACCCCTTTAGATTCACTTCTTCAGAACATGGAATTTTTCATGGAGGAAGAACTGCCAAACAAGGGAGGGCCCCATAAATAAAATTCCTCAAAATAACAACCTCAGCATGTTTTCAGGGAACCAGAATATGAGCAGTTTACCTCAATATGATATTTTAAAAGGAATTCCCAAACATGAAGTTTGTTGTTGCAGAAAAGGGGAACCACTTATAATTTCATCCATTCTGTTAAAATAAATAAGCAGAAGAAGAGTTGAGAAAGTGAGCCTTTGGGAGCATTGTTCCATTCACCGCCTCCCCTCCTGAGCACCTTTCCCACATTGTTATTCTCTTTCCCACCGCCATTTAATTTGATCTTGTAAAGAAGTCACAGGAACACGCAGAGTTTGGTCTTTGTGGTGTGGAGCTGAAGACAATACCCATTATGGTGCTGGGGCTGAAAGGCAGAGGACACTTAGAAGGCTTTTGCAATTTGGGATCAAAGGTCATGTTGAGATTGAAATCAAAGGTAAACTTTTACCTCAGAAAAATGTATTAATGCAAATGCATGCAAAATGTTACATAGAAAATTTTAAGGGTTGTGGACTTTCTTAAGCCCATGTTGGGACAGGAACTGTACCTGTTTTGGGAAGGCTGATGGTATCTCTGGGCTGTCTCCTTGCCAAGCCCACTGTTTGGAGCTGACAGAGAGAGAGAGAGAGAGAGAGAGAATAAATATGGTGGTTGGGAGTGAATTCAGTCCAGGGCTTGGTACAAGCGACTCAATTCAGTGTTGTCCAGATTCCTCTTACTTTTTCCATTCCCTAAATACTTGGACAGTCAGTCTTCTAGGTATGTACCACTTCTGCCAGGATGGTAGCTATGGTAACAGGGGACCTGATATTAGGGGACAGAGGGAGGAAGAATGGGGAAAGAAGGCTCATGATCTGAGTGAGTTGGTCATTTCCTCTCTCTGTCCATTTGGGTACATTTAACTGTTATAAGATATATGAGACCACATATCTTTTCAGAGCATCAAAACAGAAATTTCTTTTGGAATTCACTCTGGTAGTCAGGCCTTACAGAAGAATTTCCTCAGAGAAATCTCATTCCAGTGCAAAATTTTGAGGGAGTTGGGGAGATATTCTCTGAGAAAAATATTTGATAAAAAAAAGAGTAAATGGGCAGGGAAAAGGTAAATGTGTGTGGACAGTAAAGTAAAGGAAATGGTTGCAGGATTTTACCATTAGAGGCAACTCATTGTATCTTTTCTCTCCCTTTTAATATGTACTTAATTTGCATACAGTTTGCAGAAAGTAATTACCTCTGGATATAACCAAAGAATTTATCAAAATTTGACATTGAATAAAAAGTAAACAATTACATAATTTAAATTTGCCAATCTCATGGCCTCTCTTTACTTGTCTTTATTCAGTCAGCCAACTCATGTACTGAACATGGACCGCGAGGTCCCCCTTTTTCTGAGTGGGCACACTGTGGCTGATTCAGGGTCCATAGATGTTTTCTGCCCCCCTGGAAGGTCATATTTTGGTAACCAAGTAGTAGTAACTACCTTTGGATATAGTCAAATAATTTATGCATAATTTGACATTGAAAAGAAAGTAAGTGATCACATAATTTAAAACTGTTGTCTTGAAGATCATAGAGAAACTAGTGACACATGATAGAAAGCAAATGGTCACTGAGCTTATTAATTTTGTGACTTTGGGGAGATCATGTAACTTCACCAAAGCATGGTATCCTTGCCTTTTTAGTATAAGAAACAGGTCTGTTTGGGAGATGGTCAATAACATAAAATAGCCTATTTATTCTTCAGAATAGAACCATGAATTGGGTATCATTATTTTCTCCTTTTTATAATTTCGAAGAACACGGAAATGTTGACAGCTTAAGGAAGTTGCTCAAGATTACCCAGACAGCAAGCAGTAGAGCTGGAGGAATAAAATGAAGATGGTCAGCTCCAGAGGCCATGCTCTTAGCTGTAGTCCGTGTTGGTTCACAGATTAGATTCCAAATGTGAACAGCAAGGGGAGACCAAAGACAGAGACACACCACTCCAGTTTGCTAGGTGGTGGTTTGATAAGCAAGGGAACGTACACGTGAGGCCTGTTTCGGACTACCTCAGGACAAGTAAATCTCCACACTTGCCTGCGAGAATCTTAAAAGGTTATATAGAGGCGTTAACTGGGCTTGGTCACATACACAGTGCAGATGATCTCAACAACACATTACTCTCTCAAGGCTGTGTCCTTGGAACAGCTCCTGTTGTGGGAGTGGCAGGCAGAGCGTGTTTCACGGACAAGGGAGGGCTGAGGAGCCTCTGATGGCTGGGGTTTAGCTCAAGGGTCAACCAGCAGTCGATGACCTCCTTCAACAGTCCTTTAAATCTATCTGCAATTCACACAGGTTGAATGAAACATTTTTAAAGATTAGAGCATATTACTTTGGAAAGAAGAACATTATATATGTGGTATATTCCCAGCATGTTGTGGGAAAAAAATTTTACTTCCTCTTTCTGGCATATGGCTAAAAGCAGTGATAGACATTTCTGTTCCCACAAGACTATTTAAAAATTATTTTTATTTATTTATACATTCACTAGTTGTTTCTTGTCTGTGTTCTGACCAGGGATTGAACCTGCAACCTTAGCATATTGGGCTGATGCTCTAACCAACTGAAGCACTCGGCCAGGGCCCCATGAGACCATTTTTAAAAAAGGACTATTTTGATGATATTATATAAGTACATATATGCTTTTGAATATCTGAAAAAGAATGTTTTATTTTATTTATAGCCAGAGACATGACCTGGCTATTTAATAAACTCTGTTTGGAGTCTAACATCATGGTCTAATAACATGTTCTAATAACAACCAATATTACCCATGTTCCTGAAATTGAATTCAGCAATTCAGGTTGCTGAGTCAGTAAATAAATGCTGTGAACCTAGCTATTCTCTTGTTAATGGAGTCTCCTAATCAACCAGTTTAGGAGGCCAGCCTTGTGTGTTGTTGCTCTTTCTTATACATTTTCTATCAACAGTTATGTATAAAATGCCTTTCTGTTTGTTTTGTAATGTCAGCCTCTCATCTAATGTGGTTATTTACCCAACATTAAAACATATTTTTGGGAGAAGAGGATTATCCTAAAAATGGAATGAAATAGAGATTTTTTTTTTTTTTAAAAAGAGGCAGGAACATGTGTCTGGGAAATACACTCCAACATCTTGCATAGAATTAAGATGCTACTGCCTGACTTAAAGGTCTTCATTTGTGTTTTTGTGTGTGTTACTATGATGAAAATTGTCAAAATTCAATCCATCTATACTTTGAATAATTTATTTCTGAATTTTCTTTCAATTCATTATTTTTGTTTCCATGATCCGATTTCTTTTCATACTGTTTTCGAGGAAATCATATTCTCTGAGGGTAGGTACATTTTCTACCAGTTTAGTAGTTGGCATTGCCACTAAAATGTCTTTAAGAATTTAAATTTAGGCGTGGAGTTGGCTCGTGGGTCTCCGAGACCCGAAAGTTGACAGCTTCTTCGCGCGCGGAGGACTGCATCCGGCAGCCCGGCGGCCGTAACCATGCCACAAAACGAGTATATTGAGTTACACCGTAAGCGCTATGGATACCGTCTGGATTACCATGAGAAAAAGAGAAAAAAGGAAGGTCGAGAGGCTCATGAACGTTCAAAGAAGGCCAAAAAGATGATTGGTCTGAAGGCTAAGCTCTACCACAAGCAGCGCC
>VMDR010029296.1:0-12800 GCA_007922815.1 Macrotus californicus | reverse complement strand
ATCAGGTATATCAACTTCATTAATTAGTTGTCAAGATAAAATGAAAACAATTAGTCTAGAGCCCAAGATGCAGCAATCATCCAATAAATATTAGGCTTTCTCATCAATATTAGTGCAAATAACCTTAGAATGAGTATGCTTAGGAGGGAGTGAGCTCTCTATCAGTTTAGGGATTCAGACAGATTGGATGGGTTCTTACTGAAGATAGAAGGATGCTGGAGAAATTCAATATCAGATAGAAAACTATACTGGCTTTCAAAGTCTGATTTGCTATTATTAAAAAATGTTAGTGTAGTGGGGGGAGAAAGGAAAGTGGAGAGAGATAAAGGGAGACAGAGAGAGAGAGAGATTCCATCTTTAATGTAGTGCCTTCCATCTTCCAACATGCTGTGACATTTTTACTCATCTCTTCATCTGAAATCTCTCTCCAGGAACCTTATATAGACTGTTTCCTTACCCAATCTTCCCGCAACAGTCTTGCTTCAGACAAGTTCATATTCCAGGCCAGGCCTGCAGGAGACCCTGGGACCTCAGAGTAGCACCGTAACACATGCTGCAGAGCCGCATTACTGAAAGAGAAGAGGGAGGAGTGGTGGAGAATTTTGTCCCTTCTGCCTCCCTCTTTTCTTCAGCCCCTTGTTCCTGCAGTGGTTTCAGTCAGTAAAATCACCCTGGGGACAGATAAGACTCTTGTAACCCGTGGCAACCAGCTGCCTTTGAATAGAAAATGGCTTTTCCATAATTTCATAATGTGCTTCAGTGGAGGGGGTGGGAGAAGAAAATGGGAAAATAAATAAGTGTGGCTCAGAAGGCTGCCGCACTCACGCGAGGGAAAGAGGGTTGTAATAGTCTCCAAGTTGATTACACTGCCCTTTCATAGGGAACTCACTCTCTCTCCCAATAAACCCTGCGAGGCCCTCCTCACTATGCGGTCTAAATGAGCTCTAGGACCGCCCACATTCTCATTATTTTTAACATGAGTGCGGCAGCCCAGTTTGGAGAGACGGGCTGCCACCAAACCCTAAGTTGCCCCCAAGTTTTCAGAGGTCCTTGGAATGTTACTGAAAAGTCACATTCTACCCACATTTTAGCCAATGAGGTATCTTCTTTAAGCTTATTTAATTAGTTCCCACCCCACATATGTTGAGAATCACAGAATCCAGAACTGAAAGAGACGAGAACTATCTTAATTAGCCCTTAGAAATTAATGGAAATGGCATTCTAAGATAACTAAGGTCAGTGATGGCCCAGGAGTGTCTGGGTCTCAGGCCTCCTGATTTGTAATACAGTATTCTTGTACTTTTCGTCCTGGGCAGTCTCATTTGCTTCTTCTTTCACAGTTTCTTTTATTCAAATTTCAGTAAATTTGACAGGTTTAGAGAGGGGGATGTATGTACATCCAGTAAACTAGCTTTAATAAAAAGTAATAAAATAATAATGATTATTATTATTAGTTTTAAATAGATGTTTCATTGTTTCACAAATATTTGATTATATATCATTTTGATTTATTCACTTTTTATTCAATAAATCCTTATTGAGGACATACTCTGTACAGAGTCCTATAGTAGGCCTTTGGGGAACATCAGTGATGTATCAAAAACTATAAAAATAATGACAAAAATAATAAATAACACACGCCCCAAGTATTATGAGCCACATACGTAGGTTTACGGTTGTGAGTGTGCAAACCACAGAGTTTACTCTTGTATTATTATTAATTATTGTATTGTCCATACAAACAACTGTACACCTACTTTTGCTCCACTCTGTGTTAACAAAATGAGAAAACTCTAATTCTTACCTTTAGTTGCTAAGTTAACTTGTGTTCATGTAAAAGGTAGCATTCAAGTTCTTTTGCAAATCCTGTTTATCTGAAAACATTTTGGATGTTGCCATGTGCATCACCAAAAGGCTGTTAATATGTGGAAGTACTTTTCTATGCTATCGGGATTTTATATTCCACCATGAAAATATAATTCAAAAATAAGATTCTGAGGTTGACCCAACAGCAATGACCTTTCAAATCTCTTTCCTATATTTTTTTGTTCATCAAAATAACCCAAATTTTATTTAGAGATTAACATTCATTTTTATTTTGATGTCACGAGTTTAAGGAGTCCTCATATTTTCAATGCATATGTGAAATGTTTAGAGTGAAATGACATAGTGAAGGGAATCTGCTTCACAAAAGATGGGTTTCTGGGGAGGACAGATGAAACGGAACTGGCCATGAGTTAGCAATTATTGAATCTAGGTGATAGTATCTGGGGGTAGTTTTCCCATATCTTCTGTCTTTGTATGCATTTGAACTTTTCTGTTATAAAACCATTATATTAAAAACAGTTTTAGTTTTTTTCTCACTGAGGGGCTTCAAAACAAGCACACAGCATACATTAGTGCTAGTAAAATTCCGATTTTTGTTTTGTTTTGTTTTGTTTCAGCACCCAAACACTTGGTAAGATTTGTTTGGAGTTTCGCTACTTGTAGGAGATGAAAACCACTATGTTACCTCATTTAAGTTCAACACTCTCAGAGATGTGTGCGCTGTGTTTTATGAAAAGGAAAACAGAAAAGCCAGGGGACTCTGTGAGTCACCTATGGCCACACATTCAGCTAGAGACAGAGCTGGGACATAGACCGGATTTCTTAACCTTGAGCTCTTCCTCTTCTGCAAGAAAAAGCAAGTTGCCCCTTTACAAGTTCAGTAATTAAAGGAATAAAAAGTTATGGTCCTGTGATGGATTGTAAGTGAGGCCTACAAACAATAGTCCTTTCTCGTGTGAAAATGGCATATTATATTTTTACCATCCAAAGGTCCATGTTGACTCTGCCCCCACACTGTATTAAACACATCTATAGGCAAAAAGCTATTTCCCATGCAAACACAAGTTTATAGGAGAACAATCAACAGGAATTTCATGCAGTTGGTGGCAAACAGGAACTATCTGTTGACATTTTTGTTATTTTATGTACTGTGTGAGTATGTGTTTATGTAATTTTTTTTTACATTAACTTCTCCTTAAATATATCTTCCAGCCAGCTACATAATTGGATTTTCTTTTCTTATAAGAAGTGAGCATAAATTACTCCTGTTGGGTGCAGATTAGGTTACAGGATTTCTTCTCTTCTGTCACCATCAAAACCTGAGTGTCAGAAAGCTTTAATATTTAATGCAGACCTAATTAGTCTCAGTTGGGCCCAGGGCACTTAGCAAAACCTGACACCAGCCATAGAGTTAAGTTTATTTAGAGAGCATAATTACCAGTTATTTCTACATTGCAATTAATGCTCCTATTAGAGTAGCCTTCCTTGTCACCCCCTGATTTTATAAGTAAATTGAAAAATAAAGAAAACCCTTTGATTCCTGCTGACAGTGGACAAAGATGATGTAATTTGGCTTTGGGTCTGACATTTATAAGATAACTTAAAGAACTTGCAAGTATATAAAAATAGAATCAGAGATGGGTAGATAAACCCAGAGAAGATGGGCCTGTAACAGGTTGTTAAAGAAACTTAGAGATTCATGAGGATAAATTGCTACTCGTGATCGAAATTCTGAAAATAGCTTTTACGCATGTCTGACCAGTCATTTAGAAAATGTATATTGAAAGCTTATGACGGAGAGGGACCACACTAAGTCTTAAGGTTACAATGGTAAAAAGAAAAGATTTCTGTTCTTGGGGCCTACATTCTAGCAAGGAACCACAAAATTTAAACAAATCACATATTTAATACATTTACATTTTTGGTTACCACTACAGCAGAGTGTCACAAGATGCCACGAGGGCAGGGTGAACTGGCCCCGCCCTCGGATTTCAAGAAAAGCTTTTGCAAGGTTTGGCCATTTCAGCTAAGATCTCAAGGGAAGGGGGAGGAGTGAAGGGAACTGAGGACGAGAGAGAAGCCTACAAAGTCTCTCAACTGGGAATGAAAGAGGGTCTGTGTTTTGACTCCCCAAGAGCTTAGGGGCACAAAAGGCTGAGGTCACAACACACAACACACAAACCCTGATGGGCCATCTTAAGCAAGTGAACACTTGATTGCATCTGTCTTACTTGATCCAGTGTCTGTCACATTCCCTTCTAAAACCAGAATATCAAACATACGTACACTGAATGAATCAGTGTGATTAAGTGAATAATGAATGACACAAAATCTAAAACCCCAAGTCCTATCACTGCTTACTTTCTTGCTCCAATTTAAAATTCAGAAACACCCTATCCCCAATGATGGAGTCCTCAATGCCATCATCTCTGGCAGGATAGTTATCACCATTTAGACTGAGGGAAGTTGACTTTGTTATTATACTATTAGTTGCCAGAGCTGAGGCAGAGGAAGAAGTTCACAGTCACCCAGAAAGGGGCTCGGCTTTTCTGAATACTTGTGTGTGTTTCTGGAGAAGCACAGCCAACCTGATCTTATACAGCGCTTCCCCCTGCCTTCTTTATCACCGTTTCTGTCTTGCCACCCTTTACCACCCTCCAGTCTCAGCGTAGGCCTAGGCTTCCTTTCTAGGACTCCCCAGCTATTTTTGCTCACGTGAGCCTTTATTACAGTTCAAGTCTGAATTATATATTTTACCACTTGACTCTTCATGCCCATCTATAGTTCTTTTATTCCCTCTGATGGTGGTTTTCTGCTCCAGATAGAGCATATGTCCCACGAGGGAAAAACAATGTTTTTGTTGTTCATTGCTTTGTTTTTTGTGTGTGTTTTTTTAAACAGCCCACAGGCAAATCACAGGAAAAGCTAAACAAACACTTGTTGATAGGTTGACCCCTGGGTGAAACAGCATTCATTGCCTTCTTATCTTCCTTTTTGTTTACCTGCAAGATCTAATACTTCTGATGGGAGACTGACTGTGGCTGAGTGGATCAGTTACATAGTAATCCCAGGGCAGAAGGGTCTGGGGTGGGAGAGGTCATATCTGACTTATCTGAAAACCTTCCCCGGCTGGAATCTAAAGCAGCCCCAGGTGACTTTCTGAAACAGCTCTCTCGATGGCTATCGATGGCCCTTTAGTGGTCAGATTCAATGATGTTAACACATTCTTCACTTCTGCCTGAATGTCCAAAACATTTCTCACTGTCGAATTTCACTCTCGTCCTGCCATTATTTGGGGAATTCCATCCTCTCCCACCTTATCATAAGAAAGTTTGATTATGACCTTATTTTCATCTTCTGGTAACTCCTTCACTTTTCTAGATGGGTTTTTCCAAATTCCCCCACCTTCTCTTAATTAATGTATTTAATCAAAATGTTTATAGTTTAAGAAGTCAAGCTTTTTATAAAAAAAGTTGCTCCCTGCTCCACTTCTCCCTGGAGTTAACTTCATTCAACATTTTTACATGGTTTCTTCAACTTTTTATCTCTATATTTCTAAGACATAAGGGTATGCTGTTTTGTTTATAAAAATGACTAGCTGTCTTGAAGCCATACTCTGAAAGAAAATAATTTGTTTCTCTTACATGATCCACCAATTAAAATTCTTTTTCTTTATCTTTTTAATAGAGTTACATCAATTTATAGTAAATTTATACTCCATTTATTTGATTATGACAACATAAATATAGTTTGCAACTGAGGCATGTAGCATATTAGGATGTGTGTGTCTGTGTGTGCTCACATGTTCACACAGACACACACTTCTTTGCTTGAAATTCACACTGGATTCATTTTTTTTTGTTTGTTTCTTTTTCCATGTTCTTATCACTAACTCAGCCTCAAACACTTTCCTTAACGTGCTGAAATGCACTAGGTAGCTACTGATGTAGCAGCTCCTTTCCCCTCACTTTGCCTTGGGGCCCTCTGCAGGCAGCCCTCCCCTTAACTCTAATCAGCGCTACTGGTCCACAGTTGTCTCACGGCTTTTGACCAAGGACTCTGCTCAGCCCTTATACAGGCACTTGCCTTCACCTCCTTCATGGTTGGGGGGTCTATTTCCCAATTCTTGTCTTCTTGCCTCTCGGATTGCTCTCTTATTTAGGTGTGATACACCTTCTATGCTCCTGACAAAATGTACATAGGGGTTAAGGTTTTGAGTCCCTCCCTGTATGTCAGAAATATTGTTATTAACATTAAATAATGGTTCCATACCATTACATAATGGTATGCAATTCTAGGTTTGAAACAGTTTTCTTTCAGAATTTAAAAATTACTGCTCTACTGTCTGGCAGTTTCCAATATTGTCTTTAGTCAGCCCTAATGCCATTCTGACTCCCAGTCCTTTGCAGATGATCTATTTTATATCTCTTGGAAGCATTAAGAATGTCTGATTTATTTGTCATGTTCTGAAATCTTATAATGATATGCTTTTGATATGCAGGGTATACCATGGGCCCTTGTTAAATTATTTCTTTGGTAAATATATTCCTCCCATTTTGTCTGCTATCTGTAACTTACTTTAGTCAGATATTAGACTTCCTGTATTAATCTTCTATATTATCTTTTACCTCCTAGTTTGTATCTGTTTTTCTATTTGCATTCTGAGATTTTCTTGACCTTAACAGTGCATCCTTTTAAAAATATATATACTTGTATAAACAAAATGGGTTTTCCTGATTTGTGGGTGCTAGAAAGAACCGGCACGCTAAGAATTTGGGGAAGTCCATACCAGAATACCATGAGGACAATGATCAATAGTTGGAAGATGATAAAAGAGGAAACTGTATGTGTAAACAGCTTATTATAGTTTATGAAATATTTTCACAGCCAGCTTTTAATTTGAGGCTTATAACCTCTTGAGAGAGGCAGAGCAGTTTGCATAATCCCTACACTTACACATAGAGAAGTACATTCTAGGGAGCTGAAATTTGCTCAGGATCACACAAGCACAATGCCACTGAGCCTGAGTTGGAATCCTACGCCTCGGGTCTTGTGTTCTGGCATCTACCAATCACTCCTGTTTGCCCCAGTTTTCTCTCTTGGAGGGTAGAGTTGTGTGGAAGTGGGTTTGGGCTGTGAAGATTCAGAATGGGCAGTGCTTGCCTCACAGTTTTATGACAGCCATGGTAGCTGACTGATATTTCAGGATTATTTTATAAGAGATACAATGTTCCTGAGACCAAATCTGCAATTGATTTAAGTTGTTAGAGCTTACATGCATTAGACGGCGTGACAGTGGGCAATGAGGGGTTAAAGACGGGGAAGAAGGGAAGATAATTGACATGTGGGCCCATTGGTCTTTCCCCAGGCCATCTGGGAGCTTAAATAGCCAACAGTTAATTAAAAATAAACTGACACTTTACTTGGAGGGTAGTTTTAATAACCATTTATAAATGTTACATTAAAAATTCATACACTGTTATCAACTCCTGCTAAGGATTTACAGCACAATGAAGGTGTTATGAATGTTTTATAGGTACTGGGGAGAAGGCTTTTCCTGTGGAGATATTTTCAGAAGACTATTTGTCTTTTCCAGGCCACATCATAAGTACTTAAGACAATAGCAGCTTATGGAATAAAAACAGCTCCCAAAGTTCAGGTTGCGATCTTGCCCTCATACTTCTAACCAGCCACAGATCTTCCCTTAGGCTGAGTGTGCTTGTTCCAAGTGGTGGATGATGTACGGAGGAAAAATGAGCTGGCCCACACAACTCATAAATCAGCATGAGTGAAACCGTCATCCCAAAGTATCTTGCATGTCACTGCTGGAGAAAATGAGCAGGTACTGAGAGTGTGATGTAAGTGTCAGCTCTCAAGTTACGGTATCTGGTGATAACACGAACCAACAATATCTCTTTCTGCTTTGGGAGAATCGATTTTGCACCCTAAACAAACAGATTCTTATCTGCTCTTCTTTGGCCATATCCTGGGAATTAGGTAGCGACTCCATGCGTTTGCAGACACAGCTTTATGACCATGAATTTGGGTATATATTGGTTCAATTTGCACACAGCAGTTGAACAGAAGTTAGGCTCACAATTAGGGACTAAGTCTCTTCCTGCCGTTCCCTTTTCTTTTCTCTGGGTGAGAGCCATGAAACTGCATGTTGCAGGATGGCAGAAGAGAGTCCCAAATTGTCTGCTTCACAGTTACCCATAGTAGAGTACATTTCCCTGTTCAGGAGTCAAGAATTACAAACTTTACCTCTTTGTATTTTAAGGCCAGAGACTTTATGCAAACGCATGACTGGATTTTAAAGCCCCAGATAGTTGCTTCCACTGCTGGCCTGGCTTCCAAGGTAAAGCAAAAGGAACAGCAGTAGAAATCTTTAGAAGTAGAAGCAGTACATACATTTTATCTTTTGCATGTGTGTGTATGTGTGTAAACATTCAAGTTATACTCTCTTACAAAATTGCAATTATATGGTGTTACCATGATATACATTAGGTCCTCAACCTTACTCATCTTACAGCTGAAAGTTTGCTCCCTTTTACCAACCTGTCTCTATTTCCCCCACCCCGTGGGCCTGGCAGCTTCTTTTATACTCTCTGATTCTATGAATTTGACTTTGTAAAGATCCCGCATTGAAGTGATATCACATAGGACATTTGTTTTTATTTCCATTCTGTACGTGCAGGTCGATGTTACTTAAACTCTTGCACTCCTTGAGAAGGGACTTCTGGACTGTGGACTATGTCTACCTCTTGGTGCCATTCTGACTGAGCAAAGCATTGTTAGGAACCTGCAGTGGGAGAAATATAACATAACACAAACATCTGGGGATCTTCATTTTTCCCTATTTTTTGTTTCTGGACTTCTAAAAGAAGTGTTACTAACCTTTTAAAATTTCAGAATCATACCGTTTTAAAGTTGGATGAAAGAAAAAATGTATACTTTCATGTCTTCCAGTGAAAACAGACTGTGAAGAAGAGAGAGGAGAATAGATGGAGAGACAGCCAGAATGAGAGCAGGTGAGAGACAGACAGAGAGAGAAGGACGCGAGAACAAGAGAAAGAACATATTTTAAGAGCACGTGAGGGGAAGAGAAAGGGGTAGGAAGACAGGAAGTGAGGGACAGAAGAAGAGGCAGAGACAAAAGTCAATTCTACATTTTTAGAAAGAGCTAATATAGTCCCTACTTGTTTTAAGATCAGATCTCAAAACCGTGAAGTTGGTGTCATGTTTTAACACAGCTGAAAGAGTAGTAGACTTGAACTTGAGTTGTTGCACTTGCCCGACCACCGAGGCATTCCCCTGCTCCGGTTTCCGCTTCTATAAATCAGGATGCCGACATCATGTTCCTCCAAAACCAGGTAATACCTTCCTCATGATGTTGTGAGAATCAAATGAGATAACAAGCATAACTTTAAAAACTGCACTTTATAGCCTATACAATTTCATACACAAGATATTATTTTAAAAGTAGCACTTTGTAACCTACCATTTTCATATGAAATATATTATCATCTTTCTAAAAATGTATCTAGTGAGCAACAGAATTATGTGTAAAGAAATGAAATAATGGAGGATAGATACCCCAATGCATCCTCCGCACTGCTCCCTTCTCTTCCTTTTTCCCACCTTCCGTCTGAGATTTTGTCTGTAAAGCCTGTTTTCCCATTACGACTGCTACTTTGTTCTTTACAAATCTATATTTGGGAGGCCAAATTCACTAAAGCATACACAAGAGAGATTACTGCTGCTTTGGCTTCAAAAAAGTTTGTTTCATTTGTTTCATCCTTTTATTCAAACAGGCTGGATAGGACTCCCTCTGTTCCTCAGCCTTATCAGCTACCACATCTGTCGTGATTTTTAGGCAATGCAGAGAAAAAAAAAAGACAACACTTACTGTTGGCTGCGCTCTTACCATTCCCATCACGTACGCAGACAGACAGTCTTTCCAATGAACTGTCTAAGCTCCTTCCCACTTGCACATTTTCACATGGTGCCCTATGGAAATGCACGATATCGATGTGTTTTTCTATGCATTTAAAAATAGTAACTAGCTGTTTCCACTCAAGAGTGTTGAAGTTTTATAATCCATTACTCCTGAGATAAGTGATGAGGACACCACCCTTGAATTAAGGGCAGAGGCCGGATTTCTTTCCGTACGTGCCAGAAACTGGCTACTCTCTGTGTGACCACAGGAGGACCGCTTCTGTCCTGGAAGTCTTCCATGAATGCAGTTAGACAAAGGAGCTCAGTGGTGGCAAGTAGCAACGGTGCTGCCACTTCTTACATCCAAGCCCACCCAGGCCAATCTAATATTATAAGTTCACTAACTCTTTCAGATTAAATATTTGTGTTCCCCAATATTTATATATTGAAGCCCTAACCCCCCGTGTCATGGCATTAGGAAGTGGAGCCTTAGGGAGGTAAGTCATGATAGTGGAATAAACGATCTTGAGTGGGATTCGTGGCCTTCTGAAAAAACTCAGAGAGCTTTCTCACCCATCTGCCATGTAACAACACAATGAGAAGACAGCCATCTGTGAACCTCTGAAATCGTGAGACATCGGTACTTGTTACTGAAGTCGTTCAGTCTATGGTGTTTTTGTCAGAGTAGGCCAAAATGTCCAAAATATTAACTCTATGTTGATTCAGGGTGAGAATTTAAGAATAAAAGACATGGCCTTTGAACTAGACCTTGAATGTTGAGTAGGAGTTATATAGGTATAGACAGATGTGATTCATTTCTGATGGTATCTAGATACAGAATAGAGCACCATGTTCACTGGTTTATTTACTTATCTAACATCTATTAGTTGAGTGTCTACTTTGTGACCGTGACTATTCTAGGGGCTAGGAATTCAGCATTGAACAAGACAGGCAAACGTAATTCCATTTACATGGAATGTGCATTTTAGTTGGGAGAGAACTTGTCATTCAGTTTGCCTGGAGCAAATAGAGAACATTAAAGAAATGGTAGTTGTGTGAAATTATATTGGAGCGGGACAATGCAGGGTCTTTAATTCCAGGCTATTTGAATTTCATGGTGGTTTATTGATGCTGCTCTTAAAACCTGCTAATGGGCCTTGGGTGTCAATGGAGACTTTCCTAAGTAGAGTAACCATGTACCGTACAGGGATATGACCTCTGAGAGTGATCATAAACAATAGAGCTGCAGATGAGGGTTGGCTGAAGGAGAAGGGAAAGTGGCACATCCATGGTGGAAATAACTCAAACTTTGGAGTCAGATTGATACTAGCTGTGGGAATCTGGAGAAGTTATTTAATCTCTCTGAATGTTGGTTTCCTCATTTGTAAAATAAATCCTAATGTATATGCTTGTTGTAAAGATCAATTTACAGGACAATGTACTCAAATCTAGCAAAGTGCCCAGTACTCATTTGCTCAATGGTAATGATGTGTTTCAGCGCCAGCTTCTCCCAGGTGGATTGAGAACTTGGCAGAGGGGAAAACCTTAATAGATTTTGTGAAGAAGCAAAGAAAAGGAATTATACTGAGAAACAAAAGAGTCCTCCCCCCTAAGCTCAGAAGTCTTGAGGCTACATCTTGCTTTGCTGAAGAGAAGAAATGAGGGAAGAAATGGTCTGCTGAAGCATGACAGACGTGGAATTTATATCACAGTATGTCTTGTTAAATATTTTCATTGTGAGCTATGAAAATTTTAACTGAAGCATCTGCCAGCAGATTACATTCTCTTTATAAGGAGCTCCCTCATGAAATATGATCATTCCTCTGTGGAAACCTGTGAGGAAGGCAGAGGTACATGGTAAGGCCTTTGTTGCAAATTAAGAAACAGAGAACTAAAGAATAGGTTCAAATTTTAACCCTTGGGCATCCAGGAAAAATGTGGTTAGTCCAAGAATGTAAGTCTTCTGGTTTGAATTTCAAAATCTCTTCTACTACATCCACCTACATTTTTGCTGTAAAGCACTGTTCATTGAGGAATATGAATCCGGTGTGCCATTTCATTAAAACAAACCATTAGGTGGAGAAGAAAACATCAACAAGCAGAACCCATAGATAATGGACTCATAGATGTCATAAGTTGGAAGATTTCAAAAGCCTAGCTTTAAATTCTAGCTCTAAATATTACTGGTTATATGAAGTAGATAGAAATCTCATATATTTTGCAGTGTGATACGATAATTATGTTTGTGAAGTAATTTAGCTCAGTGCCTAGCTATTAAGTGGTAACCCATGAGTGGTACAAAAAACTGCTAAAGTTTCCCCCAATGAATTATACTGTACTTCACTCCCTTTCACCTCCCAAAGCCACATAGTCAGCATTGGCTGGGCCAAACCAATGAGAGATGGCTCAGTTCTTTCAGGGCAACTTGATTCATTGCTGGAGAGCACTCAGCAGGAATGGCCTTTGTACACTGAGTTCAAACGTGCTGCTGGTCAAGGATGCTCACTGCTCTGTGGACAGTAGACTCTAGACTCTTTCTACACAAGATGTTGTCTTTAAATTGTGGTTCATAATCTGCCCCAAATATGTACAATATTATACCCAATCTTTTTTTCAGCTAAATATTCCAAGGTTCTTCAACTGGTTTATTAAGTAATATAATTTCAGGATTATTTTCTAGGTCTTTAGTTCATTAGTACAACTTCCAAAACTAGTTTTTAAAAATCTATTTGATTCTAGCCAGTTCTGTGTGCCAATAGTGACACATACAATTCTCTTCCCGACATACTTTACTTCTTACATACAATCTACTTCTCTGTTTTTTTACTTCCTCCATCTTCCCTCTTCTCTTCCTCCTCTCTTTTTCTTTTTCTCTCAACTGAACCATATGTCCTTCGGGTCTCTTAGAGTCACTCTTTTCCCTGACTGTTTTGTGCATGCAGTTGAGTGGATTACTATGCATAACATAGCTAGTTGGTCCCATAATTTTCAAACGGTTCTTTCAGAGGTTATATCAATGGGTACAAAGACCATAG
>VMDR010029295.1:0-12810 GCA_007922815.1 Macrotus californicus | reverse complement strand
TATACTCAAAAATCTTTAGCAAACTGAAGAAATTGAAGAAGATACAAATAAATGGAAACATAGACCATGTTCATGTATTGGAAGCACTAATATCATTAAAATGTGCATACCACCCAAAGTAATCTATACATTCAATGCAATTCCAATTAAAGTATCAATGACATATTTCACTGATCTAGAACAAACACTCCAAAAGTTTACATGGGACTTAAAAAGACTGCAACTAGCCTCAGCAATCTGGAGAAAAAATAAAGTGTAGGGATCACAACACCTAATATAAAATCATACTACAAGGCCACTGTAATCAAAACAACCTGGTACTGGCATAAGAACAGACACATAGATCAATGGAACAGAATAGAGAGCCCAGAAATAAACCTGCATCTCTATGGCTAATTAATATTAACAAAGGGGACACAAGCATACAATGGAGTAAATATACCATCTTCAATAAATAGTGTTGAGAGAACTAGACTGGTATGTGCAAAAAAAATGACACCAGACCACCAACTTACACCACACACCAGAATGGATAAAAGATTTAAATATAAGCCATGATACCATAAAATCCTAGCAGAAAACGTAGGCAGTAAAATTTCAGATATCCCACATAGCATTATCTTTGTCAATATATCTCCTAGGGCAAGGGAAAGGATGGAAAAATAAACAAATGGCACTACATTAAATTAAAAAGCTTCTTCACAGCTAAAGAAACCATCAACAAAATTAAAAAGGAACTGACAGTATAGGAGAACATATTTGTCAATGGTACATTGGACAAGGGTTTGATCTCCAAAATATGTAAAGAACGCATATGACTCAACACCAGGAAGACAAGTAATCCAATTAAAAAGTGAACAAAGGACCTGAATATACATTTCTCCAAGGAGGACATACAGGTGGCCCATAGACATATGGAAAGATGCTCAACATCATTAGCCAGCAGAAAGATGCAAATTAAAACCAGAGTGAGATGTCACCTCATGCCTGTCAGAATGGCGATCATTAATAAAACAGCGAACAAGTGTTGACAAGGATGTGGAGAAAAGGAAACCCTCTTGCACTGTTGGTGGGAATGCAGACTGGTGCAACCACTTGTGGAAAACAGTGTGGAATTTCCTCAAAATTTAAAAACAGAACTGCCTTTTTGACCCAGCGATTCCACTGCTGGGAAGGACCTATGCACCCCTATGTTCATAGTAGTGTTATTTACAATAGCCAAGTACTGGAAACAACCTAAGTACCAACCCAGACATAAGTGGATAAAAAAAAAACTGTGATACATTTACACAATGGAATACTATGCAGCTGAAAGAAGGAACTCCTACCTTTTGTGACAGCATGGATGGAACGAGAGAATATTATGCTAGCTGAAATAAGCCAGTCAGTGAAAGACAAATACCATATGATCTCACTTATCAAAGGGATCTATGAAAAAAATAAACTAAAAAGCAAAATAAAACCAGAGGCATGGAATCATGGAATGCACTGACAGTGGCCAGAGGGGAGAGGAGGGAGATAACGGTAGAAAGAAGGGGAGTGGACATATATGAATGACCCATGGACATGGACAATGGTGTGTGGATTGACTGTGGGAGCAGGGGTTGAGCTGGGCAGAGGAAGGCAAAGCGGGGAAAATCAGGACAATTGTAATGGAATAACAATAACAAAAAAAAGAAAAAAGAGAACAATAATTGAAACAAAATTTCTTAAGTGCATGATTAAGTGTGAGCTGAAATATAATATGTGTATACAAAAATTAATTATTTTTAGATGTTGCTATTTTTTAACCAATTTCCTTTACTCTTCTTTCTATATTTGTGCATTTTCCACATTTAAAAAATATGAAGTATTAGGTCTATAATAGAAAAGTCATTACAAATAAAGAGAAAATGATAAAGTTTTTAAATGAATATTTTGGAGCAAGTTTAAAGAAGGAAAGAGTTAAAAGGGTTGATTAGATTTGGCATTTCACCACATAATTGACTTTTCCTTGATTTCAAGATTTATGGCTAATTTTTATTCTATTTCAGTGGAGGTGAGTTCATGCAAAGAGAGAGTCTGAATCTCATTTTCAATTTATTAATCTCTTAGGATATAGTTTTAATAGGTGCTTGAGTCTAACAATATGTATAATGATTCTTACTTTTTTTAGTGAAAAATACTGATATCAAAGGCTATCATCTCCAGATTTTACTCCCCAAATCATGATGCATTTTATTTAGCAATGTAAGGAATGCAATTTAAATAGACGAAGCACAGCAAGCTTCATCCACTTACAGCTACCACTGGAAGGCAGCAGATACGACACAGTGTCCAGTAGGAAGACATTAGCAAACTCACTCAGAAGAATGCAATTCAGAGGAAGAAAATCAGTGCCATTTTTCCAGACAAAGTGTCTAAAGAAAAACAAAGACCACCATGAAATAAGGAAAAGAAAAACATGGTTATTTTTATTTTATTTATTTATTTATTTATTTATTCGTGAGTAATTCATGTATTCTGTAATTTAAAGTAGGAATAAAGAACAAAGTATCTATATATTTTTCTCTTAGATTTTTCTTATGGAATTCATGTGTTTCAGAGTCATCAAGAAAAATGTCTAAACACATCAGATATCAATATAGGAATTTAAGCAATCCCCGTGTGTCCCTGTTGAATTAAAATAAAAGGAAAATTTGCAAGGGCATGAGAAGGAAACTGGCACATAAACAACTGTATTGCATAAAATGAAGGTACTTTTAAATGTTGGAAATTATTTGTATAGAAAAGGAACTCATGGGATTCATATACCAGTTGATGGTTTAATGCTGTTATGCATTTTTTTAAAATAGCATTTTTAATACTATGAATTTTGCTCCGAATTGTACTTGATTTCATTAATGCATTTCTTCACAAATACTTTATGAGCATCTGCTCTTAAAATCTGCCTGTCTACCAGGTACTTTTCCAGTATCAGGATAAATTTATGTACACAATATCCTAGCCTCCTGGAATTTAATTCCTGTAGGTGAGACAGAATTGTTCTCCCAAGGTAACCATTTTTTCATTAATGTTCATGCGTCTGTTGTATGTGTCAGATCCACTGGCTACTTCAGGGCTATGACACAGGAGCAAATACCACGAATGTCTTCAGTGTCACGTGGTCATTATTTTGCCCCGAGCAGTTCTGACCTCAAGGCTGCTACTAACAACTCCTGGGTCTTACTGTGTGTGTGACTTGAGTTGCTGAAGCAAGTACGATAGTCTCCCGTGGCTGCTGCAGAGTAAGTGGCTGTCATTCACGCTGGTGTAAAGAGGTATCTTGATAAGATGGAGTCTGGCAGGATCACAGCGTTTGAGAAAGCTTTCTCGGTTCATGCTGTCTGCCAACACTAAGCCCTGTTAGACTGTGTCAGCACTGAAGGAAAGACCTCAGAATAGTCAAATGCAAAGCTGAAAGGGATAGTAACAGACCTTTTGGCTGGAGTTGAATCTTAACCTCCTGTGGATTTACACTGCATATCAGTTTGTTTTGCCATTGTTTATTCTAGTAGTCAGTTCTAAGGATTACTCTTATACTACTGATGTACAGACATTGTGTCAAAAATAAAGGCCCTATATTACTTGGTGGAAAAAATATATAATGTTATGTTGCAATATGCTCTGAGGAAAACCGAAAGACAATTAAACAGAATAAATGGTGATATTGGGAAGGATGGCTATTATTTTAGATTGTATAAATCAAGACATTAATGATGAAAATTTTAAACAAATGCTTGGATGGAGTAAAGGACTTTAATTAAGAAATAATTCGACAAAAAATAGCATAATGATAAGGGAAGTAATTGTGGGTGATGATCTAAGATTTATGGACATATAATCTGTCATGTAATTTTAAAAGAATTTGCTATTTCATAATGAAATGCTTCTATTGTAAAAAGGATAGAAGTTGGAGGTGAAAATTGTACAAAATTATCAAGTGAGAAGAATCTGGACAATTCAATTTTATAAAATCCATTATTTTGGGTGGGCCAAAAAGTCCATGTGTTTTTTTCCATAAAATTAAAGATACATTTTTCATTTTCACCAATAACTTCATTGATCTGGATATTTTGAGTATGTTGAATATCTCCCATGTGGTATAACAGTAATCATTCTCAATTAATATCTCGATTTCATCGCTATCAAATTCAACTGGTCTACCCAACCACAGAGTATGGCCCAGCAAGAAATCTCCAGCACGAAACTTTGTAAATCACTTTTGACACATACAATCAGTCACAGCACCTTCTCCATACACTGCACATATCTTTTTCTGCATTTCAGCTACAATTTTATCTTTTTTGAAATAATAAAGCATAATATGCTGAAAATGTTATTCATTTTCTTCCATCTTCAATATTAAAATGGCTACACAAATATTCACCAATTTTGATAAGTTTTGTTTCAAATGCATGCTGATATGACAGTTAGATTGTTAGTACAATCCAACAAAATGGTTTGGAATGAAGGTGAAGACAACCAAGTGTCACTAGAGCCACCTTACAGAAAAAAAACAACGAACAAATGTTTTGGCCAGTCGAAGTAATATGTATACAGGGACAGAAATCTTCCCTCCACTTCCTATCATCTTTTGTGAGCATGGGTCAAATATTTTAAAAACAATTCTTAAGGCAGGCAATATTACAATGATATAATAACAATAAAAACACCATGTTTGTCAGGTTAGCTATGTTTGAATAAATCCAATGCTTACTGGCAGCATCTAAAAGAAATGACTGTGTTGCAGATATCTTGCCGGTAAGGCACGAAGAGGCTTCCATCACGTGTCCACATTTGGGGAAGAGAAACCATGCGGCAGAAGAGTGCACTTTTTCATTCTTTCCTTTAATTCTTTCATATATTTTTAGGACTTAAGAGCTCACTGGAGTTTCCCTTTATGCCTAGAATGTGAAATTCTGTAAAAAATGTTGCAACTACCCTAATAACAATGAGAAACAGCCAGATAAGTAAACCACAAAATAACTCTTGTTAGAGCATCAAGGATCTGAGCTCCCAAATCAAACAAGAAGCCTGAGAGCCAAGGAGGAGGAACAGCTTTCCTGAAGGAGAAACAAGACTGGCTTATCATAGATGGTCAGAGTATGAGAACAGACAGTGCCACTACACCAGCAAGTAGAAGAAATCAACTAAAATTTTAATAAAATTTAAAGGTTGTCTGTAGGGTAATAAAACCACATAAAATGCTTGTTGCTGTCAAAACAAGAGGAATTTCTGTCTACAGGGAGACTCTGTCTACAGACCTGTGTTGGGTGTTCGTAAAAGAGACTGAGGGCAAGTGGAGGGATAAGATCTTTGTTTTATTATTATTATTATTATTATTATTATTATTATTATTACTATTATTATTATTATTATTATTATTATTATTATTTTAGGGATACAGGGCTTTCTCCCTAAGAAAGTCACAAAACTCCATGCCCTCTCAAAAGCTTTAAATCTCTGAAGGTGGGGCAACAAATAGTCACTCTCAAGTGAAGGAAAAACCCATTATTACTGGAGATGAGAACAGCCCTCTACCCTGGGGGCAGGGACACCTAACAGTCCTGAGCACAGCATCTCACACCAATGCTAGTAGATATCCCCTATGTCTGAGTAGGGACAAGGTACCATTTGATTGCCTGCCATAGAAAGAAAGAGCTGGAACAGTGGGAGAACGCTACCGCTGAGGCTGCAACTGGCCTACCTAAGTCTGCAGGTGGACAACCCATCACCAGTTGCACAAGCACACAAGCTATAGAGTCCAAACTTGTGTAAAGGACAAGAGCTGTGTAAGAGATCTCTTCTGTAGCACAGGCATACAGGGATGGCTGACTCTAAAAGTGGGTCATGAACTTTGAGAAAAACCCTCCATTGGTGACTACTAAAGGGTATAAAGAAACTATGTAAGATAATGGAACTATTCTAAATCTTTGTGATATTGATGGGGAAAGTCATGTGGATGTATACCTAACAAGAATATATTATATTGCATGTAAATTATACCTCCATAATTCTGATTTAAAACAAGTGAACAAAGCAAATAAACTTATTGGAAAAGAGCAAGGAGAAACCCTTGAAAATCAAGCAAAAGCATGTTACATTCCTTGACAACTTTACCAAGTATTTTGCTTTTATTGAAAGTGTGGAATAGTTAAGCTGGGGTTTCACTTAAGTAATTCTGAAATGTTTTTGAACAGAGTATCTCTGGAGAGATCTGGTAATCATGAAGCTCAGGTTTCACTTCTCAAAATTAAAGTTCAGTAATTTATTTGGCCTACTTTATATCTTCATTTTCTTGGAATTTCCCTATTTTTGTCTTACTTAATGATTAATAACATCTTATCTTCTACTCCAAAGTATCTTCACTTGACCAATAAATCATATGCTCATCTCAATTAAGTATGTATCCTGTTAGGCATCCGACAGATATAGTTAGAAGCACGGTTTTTTCCTGTGGACTTGTTAAGAAAAGATGAGGTTCATGCTGAGTTCTCTTGACAGAGAAGGCTTTGTCAGCATGAAGTTTAATTTCATTGTTACAAAAAAGGACATGTACAGATTCATGTACTCAGCATCTTTAATATGCTATCATCCATCAATTAAAAGTTTGTCAAACGCACTACAAATCCTGGTCAACACTTTTCTTTTAGCAAGATTGCTACTTTTATAAATAAGAAAAGTAAGCCATTAATGGCTAGAAATTAAATATGAAACAACCACATTTAGCCCTGGCTTCCACAGAGCATCAGCAGAGAGCCAAAGCAAAATCAAACAAAAAAAAGATGATGGACTCAATGATAAGCTCTGTTCTGGGGTTTAATGAGATCAAGTCACAGGCTCTCCCCTGTTCTTCCATCATGGCTCCCAGGAGAGAAAGAAAACACAAAGTAGTAAGGTAGGGATTTGAACTGGTCATTACAAATTCCATTGAGAGAGCAGCCTGGCCCCATTTTACATCTTATTCTACGTTTTAAAGAAATAAAATTGATCGGACTCATTACTGAATTCAAATAAAGCTATTCTGAACTCCATTCATAGGGACGATGTGGCAATGCCCATAGGGAAGAGGGGGTGGCAGCCAGGAGTAGGGGTGCAACGTGGGGCAGGGCAGGGGATGAGGGAATTTTGAATAGTGTCAAAAAAAAATAAGGAAAAATCCAATGAATGGATTATATGTTGCTCTTTTAGGTGGGTAAGTGAAAGTAGATAAGGTCAGTTAATCTATTGGAGAAATTAGAAATCAAACTACACTTTAAAAGACCATTATAAAGAAGCTTCTGTGTAAATATAAAGACATTCCCTTCAGTTCCTTTCTTTGGGTCTTATTAAACCACACACAATATTTAACTTATTTTCTAAGACATAGAAATCTTACTATCATGAAAAATTCATTTTCCAAATCCCTGTGAGACATCTGAATTTTCCTATCAGTAAATCTAAAGTAGCCAGAACTTAAACTGCGATTTGAAGAATAAAACAGTTAATACTCAGGAGGACCTGGCATAATTCCAAAGCAATGATCAAGTTGAAAGCTGCATTTGGGCTATTTAACTCACTATTTAGTTATTCTCAGCTATGAAGTAGGAAAGGTGATACAATTTATCTAGAGAAATAGGTGAGTCATTTTCTAGCAAAGCAGAAATTGTAGTAGAGTGTTCCAGAAACTGTATTGAGAAGGCAGGACTTTGGAAGAAAAATACAGAGGGGGAAAAGGCTAAATTATGCATGGCTTCTATGAGAGGCAGACCTTCCTCGCTTAGACTCTCATACCTACTTGGAACCAGGCCTTGTGGGGAAAAAATAAAAAGTACTTTCCATTCAACGAGAGAATGCAAGAAACACACCCAGTAACTTTATGCCATATCAATTAACGGATGTGGCAGAATTTAACAAGAGGATCAATATTCTTTTAATAAACAAATAGTGGCTTTAAATAAGTTCTCTAAATACCAGATATTTCATTTTGACATGAAACTATTCCTAAAATCTCCCCATAGGAACAGTTAAAATTTCACTTTATTCTTTAAATAACAATATAATATAAACTTGGCTAGTCTATTTCATGTACCTTTGTATTACCTGAATTTGTATTTCTGTATATTGGATTACATTATTTCACTTTGGATTTTATTATTGCATTTTATATGCATCTTAAGTTTTGTACTATAGATATATAGAACTCACCTTTGTATAGATATTTTTGTTCAGCCAAAAAGGAAAACAATTACTATTTTGAAAAATATTTAGATAAAATAGAAGATTGATAATATTTATTATAATTTCATACTCTGTATATTAACTAAATCACCAGCGGAGTCTTTCCCCTCAGCTGATTAAATTACTTTCACATTAATTTCACTTGGTCAACAAGTAGCAGTAATAATGTGTCAGACTGTGTATAGTATATTCAATGTGTATCAAAGTACTGGATGATTTCAAATTTTTTCTAAAATCCAAGATCTTGACATTTTTACTTCAATTTAATGCTAGCCCTGACTGTGAGTACATATGTATATTTGTGATGTGTTACTGTGACCAAAAGCTTTTCTAGACATTCCAGATATTCTGTATTGGTTACATATTACCTTTTAATCAGATCAAAATAAACAAACACAAAATCCATGAGGCCTGCATGTTGGAACCAAGGGTCAATTATGAAATGAACATAAGTTCCCCAGGATCAGTGAATAAAAAGTTGCAAGGAAGCTTCCGGTAATCAATACAGGCAGAAAAATTCAGTTGTACAGTGGAATGTAAAAGCAGCCTGCCGGAAGCTCAGTGCCAAAAGTTTCCAGCAGAAATCAAGGACACAAGAACCAAAAGTAGGCCTCACAGATGACTCCATTTCATTAAGCCAGTGAGGACCAGGAAGCAGGACCCTGATCAGGAGTTGTCTCAGGATACCATCCCCCAATCAAGACAGAGAAAATAAAATCAGACTGTGAAAGGAGCTGGGTATGGCAAAGGAGAAGAACTTGTAAAAATTCCAAGTTGTTATGGATAGCTAAATACCAAATCATCCAACTACAGAATCATGTTCTACAGCATAAGTAATTGTCAGTTCCACAAACTATGTGGAAACCCTGGCAATGATGAGCAAGCAGAGCTGACCCTTTGTAAAAAGACATTATTCACTAATCGTGGTCATAGAAATCTAATTCCTCTGGTAGCAAGAAGAGGTTGTCCTAAGGCTTAGAACAGTTGACCTTGGCAAACAGTCAATGTCCCCATTCAGGTACTGCAAAGATTTTAAAATCTTTCTCTCATACTATAGACTGTGTGAAGTTATCAGAGAGAACTTCATGAACCAATCCAAAAGGAATCCCTACAGTTAAGGAATATCAAGCACAGGAGGACCTAAGGCCAAAATATCTGTTAAGTATAAAAAAAAATTGGCTTCAGATCTTAGATTAGGAGTTAATTTCTAAGTAGAGAATACATTTTTTTTCCAAAAGTAATCATTAGAATAACACATTTGCCCTTCAATTATTAAGCCATTAATTAAACAAATATTTTAATAAAGGCAAGCTAGTATAGGAACGTTATTGCTGTATTCAGAAGATAAATGAGTAGGGTGGAGATGGGAATAAAAAACATCTACCCGTAAGTGAAGTAAAACAGACAGAGCATAAGGTTTGGGGAATCAGTATCAAGAAGACCTTCCTTATTTCTGACTTGAAAACCTCTTTGGGGGTGGATAGAAGACCATGAAAAGCAAGAAGGATTTCATCATGAGTTCAGTTTTGACCACATAAAATATGAAATGCTTCTGGAAAGTCCAAGTATAAATGTCAAGCAAGCAAATAATGATATAAATCTACAACCCAGAACAAAAGTCTTGGTCAATATTGATTGAAGTCCTGGAAATGAACAAGATCATGTGCGGAGGTTGGGCTGAGAAGGAAAGAAAGTAGAAAAATACACAGGTCTTGAAGGAAAAGAAAAGGTGCAAGAGACAAAGCTGAGGTGTAAAGAAATGTAAGAAGAAAACTAAGAGGTATGTATTATAAAACAAAGGATTGTACTGTGGGGAAATTAAGTCATTTAACACATTAAGATCGCCTTCATTTTTTTTATTGTTGTTCAAGTACAGTTTTCTACCTTTTCACCCCACCCCTTCCCACCACCCTAGCCCTCCCCACCTCCTTCTCCTGTTTCTACCCCACCCTTGTTATTGTCCATGTGTCCTTTAGAATTGTTCCTGTAAACCCTTCACCCTTTTTTTCCATTATCCCCTTCTCTGTCCCCTCTAATTGCCTAAATTTTTTAAGCAGAACAGTTTCATTGAAGTGGCTCTGTCACTTTCAATTCAATAATCTGGATTGCAGTGAATTAGAGTATGAAGAAATATATAGAAAATGGAAGCTCTAGGCAGCTCCTGAGAAATAAAGTTTTCTCTGTTTTAAACATGGGAAAAGAAGGGTGGATGAGGATTCAGGGAGGTATTTACATTTAGTAGTGGGAGGTTGAATGAGTTCCCAAAATACTGGCTTTTAGGTTCTGCAGGAGATAAAAGACTTCTGCAACTCTGCTGAGTATGGTAAAGTAAAAAAGGCTCGGAGTCTGGGTAGAATGGAAAGACGTGAACTTGTTATTTCAGAAAGTAGAACAATTAGGTGAATACGAACATGTCATTTAAAGTTCAAGCAGTGTTTACACTGGTGAACAAAGTCACAATAATGTCATTCCAAACTGGCTGTGTAGTTTATCTCAGCAATACTCCCTCGCCCAGCTGGAGGTGCAGGCAAGAGTTGGGCTCATCCAGGAGGCAGCGTTTCACTTTGGCAAGACAATGAAGAAAATATGCAATCTACGTTGTATACAGAAGGAAGTGAAGAAAGGAGGTAATGATGGGTAATGAGAAAGATGAGAAATCAGTGAGTTGAAAAATCTCAATAAGGCAAAAACAAGAAAAGTGCTTGTAGAAATGTTTAAACAAGCAGTCTGGAAGGTCCGGAAGTTGGGGCTGGTGAATGTTTCAGTAAATAATTTGGAAATGGGCGAATTGGGGTGATTGCAAGTTCCTCCAAGAACACAGTGTGGCGCTATGAGGGTGTCATTACATGGGTGGGTGATACTGGAGAAGACGTTATCTGCATTGAAATGCAGTAGGAATGGAGGAGTCTGTTTTGTGAACCGTTTTCACTGTATGTGGATTCCACAAAGTAAGCCAATACTCTCCAGAAGGAGGCATGTAGAACTGTATGGCTAAGACGACGAAAATGGATGTCGCAAGCTCATAGATGTTGATCAGTCTAAAGTAGAGGATGTGCCATGTGAATTACTTGCTTAAAAAGACTGCACAGGAGCCCTGACCAGTGTGGCTCAGTTGTTTGGGCATCTCAACAGGATGCATATCAGAGGCAACTGATCAATGTCTCTCTATCATATGAGATAATTCTCTCCCTCTTTCCTCCTCCCTTCCACTCTCTCTAAAAGTAAATAAATGAAATCTTAGAAAACAAGAGGAGTGCAGAAGGAGTGGTGTCCACAGGAGAGCAAGGAAGAAGAAAACTGGAATGTGATAACTATTAAAATTGATGCTACAATAAAAGAGTTAAATGATGATGCAGTGTTCATAGGAAGTTGAAGAATGTACAAGCTAAAGCATTTGGATCTACTGTGCTATATTTAGCCTTTATTTATTTATTTATTTTACTTGTAATTTAGAATACAGAATAACAGTGAGAGCCAAAATTTAACTCACAGAGGCAAAGTAATTATGCAAATTTTTGGAAGCCCCTAATGAATGAGTAAAAAGTCAGTTTCAGGCAAAAAAAAAAAAAAGAAAAAGAAAACCAAAGTAACTGAAAGAAACTTGGAATTTAGAAAAATGGGAAGGAGGAGAAGAATGAAGTCCAGTTACCACTATTTTTGAGACATCCCTTTCAAAACTAATGAGATTATTTTACAGAAATTATACACACCCATTGAATTGAGTCCATTCCCAGAATCCCCTTTCTACGTTTGACATTTGCCTGTTTTTATTTCCAAGGATGTAAGTTCTTGCTGTATTTCTCTGACAGATATGATACACTATTATAAAAGCAGTGTCTATTTGTTCTGTTGACTCTGTTTTGAATGAAAATCCTGTTGAACTTGTTAGTCTTTCATAGACTTGGATTTTACTAAACATGTCCTGATTAAGTTTTATGGTAACATGTTTTTGCAGCATCTTCTGCTTTTGAACTGCATCTTCCAGAAATGGTCATGGGCTTCGCTGGCTGACATCAGCTATCTGTATTAACTATCTTTTCCTAATAGTCATGAATTAGAAATGCTACTTCTACTTTTAAAAATATTTTTGTAGGGAATTCATGTTCTTGTTTATTGATATCCTCCTTTCTTACTTTCCAGTGATATATATTTATTTATTTCTACAATTATTCTATTGTTTCTGAGTTTGACAGCTATGGGGAAATGCAGAATGAATACAGTCTACTGTTTTGGGGTTAGAAATAGTAACACAACTGTACATACACCTGCAATGATTCATTATTATGAGAATCAGAGCTTTGCTAATGTCACTTTTATTCACAATAAAATATTAGTCAAGAAAATTCTAGTACCTACTTAAAATTATTTGCTAAATTGAAATTATTATTGCCTAGTTTAAATTATCATTGTCCACTTATATGGTTAATCAGTTGTTCAATTATATTGTTTCTAAATTTCTGTGATGAGAATTATGGTATGTACTTATGGGTTCCAAACTTCTGATACTTATTTGTAAAATTCCAAGAGCATATTAGTTTATCTTTAAAGATTTGTTTTCCACTGAATTGT
>VMDR010029294.1:0-12803 GCA_007922815.1 Macrotus californicus | reverse complement strand
GTATAGGAAATGTAGAAGCCAAAGAACTCATATATATGACCCATGGACATGAACTAAAGAGGGGGAGTGTGGGGGGAAGGGGTGTGCAGGGAGGGGGGTGGGGGGAGGAGATGGGACAACTGTAATAGTATAATCAATAAAATATAAAAAAAATACGCTATGAAAGAGAGAACAAGGGAAACCAGACAATGCAACTTAACAAACCAATTGGAGAAGACTGAACAGAAAGAAGAGAAATACAAAAATACTAATAAAATAATAGATGTAAGAATAATGAAAAAATAATAATAATACAAATATAAAATAACTTTCAAGTTCTCTGGAGTAGCAAAGTGAAATTTGTCTCAACTGTCTCAGTTGTTGGGATGTCCTCTCTTTGGGTCTAACTCTGGTCTTTTCACAGCTCCATGTTTTATTGTCTCACTCATGGGAATTGAAAAAAAAAGGAAGGAAGGAAGAAGAAATTAAAAAATATTTAAAAAGCCTTCTCTCGGCTTTAAACTGGCCAAGCCAGTTCTGCTGGTGTTCCTGGCTGCAGCAGGCTGAAGAGGGATTGGTTTCACCCTTTTCTTCCTTCCTGAGCCCCACTCTTCTTTGCAGTTGCCCAGCCTCCAGCCCAGCTCCTCAGTTCACTGCTGGGCCCCTAGTGCCTTTCTGTGCCCTGCCTATGCTTTCAGCCCACCAGTTGCACTGTCCTTGAGGTGCACCAATTAGGAGCAACTCACACACCATCTTCTCGGTCTTTGCTGTCTTAGATGCTAGGGACTCTCAGTGCCCCTAAGGGTAATTCAGCCGCCCCACTGTTTTTCCAGGAATTGCTGACTCCCTGAGCCCTGTAGCTCTCCTCTGTGTGGAAGTGTTCGCCTTCCTCTTAGAGAGCCAGTCAGTGACCCTGCAGGGCTCTGGGCACAGGGGCTGGGTGGGAGGTGTTTCTGGGCAGTGGGGTCAGGCTCACTCCATCCTGGGGCTGTGGGCCAGGCCTGAGTACTTGGTGTGGGGCTGGCATCCGTTGGACCACGTGGTCAGGTGCAGGCCATCCCCAGGGCTGCGGGTGTGAGCTCGAGGCCTGGCTGGGGTAGGGGCGTAGGAGGTGTGGGCAGCTGCTGAGGAGAATTCCCCAAACAGCCACTCAGTGGCTCTTTTTTTTTTTTTTTTTTTTTTTGTGAAAAATTCCTCTTATTCAAGCCTGTCATCCAAACAAGCACCTGGCCTCTCACACAGCCCAACTCTCCACTCCGACTGGGGACGGACCGGGTCAGGGTCTGTCAGCGCCCAACTCTCCCCAGCCAGTGTCCACAATCTCAGAGGGTGCACACCACCCCTGTGTGTTTGCCACTTTGTCCTTATTTTCCCACTGTGATGTTGTGATCTCGTCCGGTAGGACTGTGTGTTGTTGTGGAATGCTTGTCCTATATCCCCGGACAAGTGACGAATGAATTCACATGGACTAAAGGAGTCCGGTGGAGAAAAAGGGATGCAAGCCACTCTCTAAGTGAGAGAGTACTAGGGCTTGCGTGGCCACTCTCTCACAGAGAGAGAGGGCCAGAGAGAGAGAGTGAGGGCAAGAGAGGGCCAGAGAGAGAGAGAGGGAGAGAGAGAGAGGGTGAGAGAGAGGGAGGGGGAGGGGGAGGGAGAGGGAGAGGGAGAGGGAGAGAGAGAGAGAGAGAGAGTGAGAGAGGCCAGAGTGGGCCCAAGAGGGTGAGAGAGGGCTGGCCTGCATGGCCACTCTCTCTCAGAGAGAGAGAGAGTCTGGACCTGTAGCCTGGACAGGCTTTTATTGGCAATCTCCATACATTACATCCAGGATGGCTCTTATTAACTATGCACAGGTTCACTTTAGGTGGTTACCATAACAAAAGAAAGAATGTTGCTAATCCCTTTAAGATAAAGGTCATTTGCCAATGTAAAGGGAAAAGAGGTTGAACTGGTTACACTCAAACTTGAGAGGTTTAGCATAGATTTTAGGAAGTTACTTTAAAGATATGCAGTAAACATTTGTTTCCTCAATTCAGGGTGAGGGAGTTTTTAGCAAAAGCAAGTCTCAAAGCAGCCTAGGTACAATGCATGCCTGATTCCCCACGGGAGACCTATTCACGGATGTTCACTGCACGCCATGTGCGTCTGTCTGCATTCAGAACCAGAGCTGAGCCACTAGATCACATCACACATGGATAGGTTCCCTATACTGCGACTTCAAGCAGCCAGGTCCCTCTTCGTGCTGCTCAAACCTTGTTTGGCAGGGGAAAGAGCCATTGACCTGGCTCTCTCCCAAGAATCCTTCGGCAGACCCAGTGGGCACTGGGCCTGGGGCTGCAGCTGCCCTGGTCCCAGGGACCTCATTGTCCTGAAGCACTCTCCTTACCATCTGATTTTTCAATGTCCTCTACAATTTTTGATTTCCACTCTTCATATATGCTGGGATAGCGTTGTCTGTTCACTCTGTTCCTCAGAAGTTCAGCTAGGTGTTTCACCTGTTTGCAGGGGGAACTGGACTCTGCTTCCACCTGTCTCGTCACCATCTTCCCCCTTAGCCCATTTTTTAATTGGGTTATTTGTCTTCCTGGAGTGGAGTCATGTGAGTTCTTTATATATTTTGGAGACCAAACCCTTGTCTGAGGTATCATTGGCAAATGTATTTTTTCATGCAGTTGGTTCCCTTTTCATTTTGCTGATGTTTTCTCTAGCCATGCAGAAGCTTTTTTGATAAAGTCCCATTTGTTTATTGTTTCTTGTATGTCCCTTGCTCTAGGGGACATATTGGTGAAAATATTGCTGTGTGGAATATCTGAGATTTTCCTGCCTATGTTCTCCTCTATAAAACTTAAATGTTCTTACCAAGAAAGATAAAAGAAAAAAGTAGCTACGTGAGGTGATAGATATTAATTAACTCAGAGGGGGATCATTTCCCAATGTACACATGTATCAAATCATCACATTGTACACTTTAAATGTCTTATAATTTTATTTGTCAGTTATACCCAAATACGGCTGAACATAATAATAGTAGATGCATTTGTTCAGCAAGGATTTGTTGTTTACATGGAATTATTTTTTTTGGATCACCTAGCTCTTTACCAAATTATTTTGATCAAATGGTCTGCTACACAAAATGAAGACAAAGGAGGCATACAATGCAAGAATATAGAATAGCATCAGATTTTTAAAAAGTGTCATCTATACCTTGTCCTAAGGCTAATGGGACTATTGGTGGGTGTGCTTATGTTGGGAGAAAGGGGAAGTGCCTGAAGGAACAATAGTGTTGGCTAGGACTCACTAATCCTTCCAGGTCCTCTAATTGTGATCTTGTTGGCATGACTTTGCCCGCTTATAGTGAGGCTCCCATAGCCCCCTGGCATTACTAATACCCCACACTCCAGGAAACGTTTCTTCCTTGTCAGTTGTTCTATGTTCTCTATAAAAAAAGGCTGAGGCAGGCAGAGGAAGATTTGCTCAGTACTCAAAACACAGCAACAGCGGGAATGATTCATAGCTTCCTTGCCTTCTAACACTAAAAAGCTAATGTCTTTTTTTTAATCCTTACCCAAGGCTATGTTTACTGATGAGAGAGAGAGAGAGACATCAATTGACCAGGGATCGAAACTACATCCTAGGTATGTGCCCTGACTGGGGATTGAACCTGCAACCTTTTGGTGTACGGGACAACTGAAGCTATCTGGCTAGGGCAAAATCTAATGTCTTTTAGAATAAATGTCCTGTGACTGCTGGGAAGGGAAAAGAGCATAGGGATTCTTTTTAGAAATATGCTTTATCAGGCAAACAGCACTGTCCTGTCTCTGATTCAGGATGTTGAAGGAGAATTGGTCATGAATACAACAAAGCATTGTATTTGGATGGGTGTGGCCAACTTCTCTTTAGCAGGTTTTTCTTCTTAGGTAGTGCAATTAGTGATAGAAATGTGCATGTCCATCTGAAAAGAGCACGGGAGATGTGGACAACGGAAGTTTTCATCTGAATACTTCATGGTCACTACTATCCAATACTTAGATCAACCCTGAAAGCAAACATGCTGGAAGGCTGTCTCTTCCTGGGCGTGAGCCCATGCCTGTTTTCATCCAATCTCTCCCTCTGCTGACAACTTCTGTGAGCCTATTTCCCTTAGACAGCTCCCTCCCCAACACACACACATTCAATCTCTTCATAGCAACTCCTCCTCTCTCTTCTGACCCAAATGTCCATAAAGATGGAAGCATGGGATTGGAAAAAAGAGGATGTGTTAGCATTTCCTTACTTCTTCACACCTCACACCTTGCTCCTCTGTCTTCAGGTCAGGACCCCAGCTCCTAGGGGACCCTGCTATGCAGCCACATCATTGTCCCTGTGGTGTTAACATCAAGATCATCGTTCACATTCCTGAGTCTCCCCCTGGCTTACAGTGTATTTACTCTGCCTAAGCCTCTCCTATTTTTCTAGACTTTGCCAACTTTTAAAAGAATGGTAGACTACACACCATCCACTAAGACACTCAGAGGCCCTTGATCATGTGCCTTCAGCATGTTTCACTGCCCATCCCTTCTTGCAGCTCTTCAGCCCTCGCAAGCACATGGTATTTGGTCACTGGCTGGCCCTTGGTCATCTCTGCAGTCCATCTCCTAAAGTCCATTTGCTGTCTGAACTGCCCATACTTCTTTCTCTCCTGTTCTTGTTCCCACTACCCTAACTCCCCTGGATACCTCCAGTAGTGGAGTATTGAAAAGGACAGGGCTTTTAGAATCAAAGCAACCTGGATTCAAATTCCAGGTGTGCTACTGGCTAAAACCTCAGACAAATGACTTTACCTCTTTCAGGCTTCACTTAGTCGATGCTCATTAAATATTGGCTACTCTTTTCCTATTTCCTTGACTTGAGTGCTGCTCAGCAATGCATTTTCTCTCCTCATCATCGTCATTTCCAAACCTCTGCTCACTATTCAAATTCCCTATCGCCTCCTATTTCACTAGAAGGTAATTTACTCCACTTCACCCTTGTAACATACAACACCCTCCCCCATGTAACCGAATGCAGGTCCGGCTGCCTGCTGATATGAAAGCCAATAATCAAGAGGCGGGTGCTCTGATGTCAAGGAAAGTGTTTTATTCAGGTGCTGGTCATCCAGAAGATAGGGGACTCATGTCTCAAAGTCCATCTCCTGGGAAGATGGGGGACTCACATCTCAAGGTCTATCTCCACCTGTCAGTGGAGGCAGAGGTTTTTATAAGGAGGGAAGGGGGGAGCAGAACAAAGAGATCAAGGGAGGGGGTTGAAAAGTTCTCTGTGCACAGCCCAGCACAGTCCATTCTGATAAGGCAAGTGATGGATCAGTGTGCCTCATCCTGGTTTTGTCATCCTGGCTTCATGTCATCCTGTTTCCATGGTCGAAGGCCAGCAAATCTGGAGCTGGGATGCCTGAGAGTTGGAGTCTGTATCTTTTGAAGTTAGTTCCTAGGATTCTCATACAAACATTCTGTTCATCTACAAGCCATATATCAGTCTGAGTCAGCATTTACAGAACGACTATCAAAAAGAATGATGGGGTGGGTTATAATTTCCCACTGTTAACAATTTTCCACAGTTACACCCATACCTATTTTTTTGTTGGTGTTGCAAAGGAAGAGTTGCTTCTCCTCTACTCTATTTTCTCCCCTTTGTGCTCTGGCCCCATTGCCTCCATTTTCCTTTGGGAACTCACTTCAGCAATTGCCTCCTTTCTCTAGTACGTATACTCCCCACCATCATCACTATTTCTTCCTTCTTGCTCAACCCACAAATATGCTGATGTCTCCTCTTCTTAAATGTCCCTTGTTTATCTTGTACATCCTCTCATCACCACCTCACCATTTCGTCTGAATCTCCTTGAAATGGTCTTCCATCTCCTCACCGCCCACCTACTCATTCCACAGCCTGCTGCCACATAGCTTCCTTCCACTGCCCTGCTAAATGGCTCTCACAAAGGTCACTGGCCCTGCTGAGTGCTGCATTCAAGGGACACTTTTGAATCTTTTTGCTACTTGAGGCCTCAGCAGCATTTCATTCTGAGGGCTACTTCTCCCTATAATTTAAGATACGCTTTGTTTCCAGGACTCATTTCTGTGGGGATATTTTTACACTTTTCTGACTCCACCTTTTCCAGTCTCTTTTGAAATTCTTGTTTTTTTGCCCACCCTCTTGTCTAGGTCCACTCTCTTCAACATTTACTGTGTGCCTATTAAGTGCCAGATCTGTGTGCATAGATGTGTCACAGAGAGAATAAGATAATAATAATGAAAGTATTTAGTTCAGAGCAAAGACAGAATCAATGCTCAGGAGGGGTGGAGCATGGTCAGGGAAGGTTTCAGAGGGAGGTGAGGGGACGAGTAGGTATTCACAAATAGAAAAGGAAAGAAAGCAGAGGAAACATCCCCAGGGCAATGCCAAAAAGATAGGCAGAAGTAGATTTGCACAAGTAGAACTCTGAGCAACTCAAGCTGCAGAGGTGTTCCATTCCTTTATTTCGACGTTCTCAACCAGGGTGATTGTGTCCCCCCAGGGGACATGTGGCAATGTCTGGAGACATTTTGTTTGTTACAAAGTGGGAATGGCTACTAACATCTAGTGGATGGATGGAGGCCAAGGGTTCTATTGCTAAACATCCCGAAATGCACAGGATGTATCCACCTCCACCCCTGCACCAAAGAATTATTCAGCAGAAAATATTAATAATGCTGACTTTGAGAAATCATGGCCTATTTTACCTCTAGTCTGAGGAGTCTGGCTCCAGGACAAAACTCTGTGTGTGATTTTTTTGGACGTGGCCCTAGACAATTACAAAGTTTTGGCTGGCAGGCCTCACAGGGGGTGGGGTCTGCCCTCCCCGTGCTAGACTTGGTACATAGCCAGGGCACTGCAATTTTCTACAGTCAGGGCTTCAGAAATGACACCCACCCTACTCCCTGATTCCAGCTGTGCTCTTAGGTGAATTTGCAGGCCTGGCCTAGGCTCCTCCATCCCAAGGCCTCCTTTGTGGGGCAAGAGTCTTAGATGGGGCCTTTCTCAGGGCATCTGTTAAGATCATCTTGTTTTGGGGCCTTGAAGATACTTTTCTCCTTTCTGATTCAGTATTGAGTACCTTTCCACTCCTGCCCTCCCACTCTGCCTCCCTAGCCCCCAGGTCCTGGCAGCTCAGCTCTTTCCAACTGGACTCTAGATTTAATCACATTATGCAACTATTTTTTTTTTTGTCTTTGAATCTAGTAGGCTATTCATAATTTTAGAATCGAGTGCACAAAAGCATATGTCAGTTTGCCAGATGACAAGCCCAAGAGAGGTAATTCACAGTGGGTATAAGGAACTTTGAGGACAGCATGGCAAAGAAATGTAACTGGGGTCACTGTAAACTCCTCCATTTAGGTCTAAACAAGTACCTTATGAGTGTGGAGTTGACTATCAGTTGTAGGGATTGGCACACCAAAGTGTTATGATTCCCTGATATTTAGAACCCTGTAGGTTATAATCCAATTGTATTCTGGCTGGGCAGGTCACCTGGAATCTCTAGTTCAGTTCTTGATATGCTGGAAAACATTATTTACTTAAAAGTGTGATTAAAGGCATTTCAATGTGTAATCATGCATGCACATGACACAAAACTTCATGAGGACACGTTCTGGCAACTCTCCTTTCATCTCAGGCACCCATCTCCCACTTTCCCTCTCCAGAGACATTACTGTTTATACACTTCTTTAAGGGTGGTCACTGACAAACTGGAACATGTCCAAGGAAACAATTGGGTAAATTAAGGATGCTTATCATGAAGAAGAGACTTTGCAATATGGAGGAGTATCATGTGATGTGAAGAATTCTCAGGAAGAGAGGCCAGGATAGACGTGGACTGTCTATGGCTCCAATGGAACAGGCCCCTCACTTGCACGGGCCTCTTCAAAGCCTTCACTCTAATTTCATATTCATAATTGTTATTCTTCTTTTCTGAAAGAGAGCCCCCCAAATTGAATGTGATTAGCTCCACTAATTCCCAATCCACCCCTGAGGTAGAATTAGTCTACATGACTCCTGGGGACAAAACTAGGACTAAGAGTAGAAAGTTACAATGAGACAAAATTCTCCCACTTAAGTGTTGTTACAAATTGGAATGGGCTTCAGAAAACTGGTGACCATATCACTGGAAATCTTGAATGGAGGTGAATGATTGCCTGCAGGGGTGTTAGAAGAGGAAGCGATGTCTTCCAACTCCAAGAATCAAAGTATCTGAGATAAGCTATAAATCACTGAGAAGTTATTTTTTTGGCTAAAAATTACAGCAGGCACCCTAAGTCCAGATGTGTATTAGTTTGCTATCTTAAAAAAATTACTATATTGCAATAAAATAATAAAAATACCTGCTCAAAGGCATTCAATATTTCAGAATGGCCTTTCTCAAACATATTCAAACCAGTAGGAGGTTACCTTAATCAGTCTGCAATAGATTCCTTATCTATTACTCCTCTAGCCATGCTCTCAGATACTGGATTCTTTGCTCAAAACCAGCCAGAGGCAATGTTATATTCTTTCTGTAAGCCCTCCAGCGACTGTAAAGTAGCTACCCACCCACCATCCCAGTAATGCTTGTTGCTGCTGTGACAGTGTAGTGGCCACTTGGTTCTTCAAAGCACATTAGTAGATGCTTCATCGCAATGAACCACTGGTGATAATCTGACTAATAGTGATGCCACCATATGCTGTAGATTACTAGTGTTCCATTTTCCACCAGCAAAGAGCTTAGCACTACATTTGGGACCAAAAACATATCCATATCAATCCCATAATCTGACCTTTGAGAGTTGATTTTCTTGGACAACTTACACCTACTATGACATCAATCATGGTCTAGTCAGGACAACAGAAACAACCTTACATATTAAAACAAAATTGAGCATAAGAAATTGGTTAAGCAGGTAAAGAAGGAAAAACAGAAAATGAAGGCAGCAAAGATAGTAAGGGTAGGAAGCAGCTCCCAAAATTAGGGCTGGAGAAGTAAGGCAGAGGCTGGGGTTGCCAGAACCTGCCAGCTGGGAGGGGCTCCATGGGGCTGGAAGCCAGGCCTCGGTGAGGGCTGCTGTGCTGGCAAAGCAGAGACTCAGAAGAGAGACCTGGAGGGAAGGCTACTGCCTGCTGGTTTTGCCACCTCTACAAGGCACAGGCTGGCTGCTTCTGGGATGTGGAAAAGAGCTGGATGTTTGCCACAGTGATGCTGACAAGAACAGCAGGAAAGCAGGTCCTCTCTCCCTCCACCAGCCTTCCAGTCTTTGCAGAGCCTTAGCATCAAACAGCAGAGAGAACGGTGGCACTAAGCTGGGAGGCAATAAATAGTTTAATAGCCAGCACAGCCTCCTGGCCTGTAGGAGAATGCCCAGATTCTTAAGGTGGCTTCCACAGCCCTCACCATCTGGCCTGCTGACCAGGCTTGCCCTCTCTAGGTGTCTTGGAAGTGTTGCTTCCCACTAGGAAACTTCCTCCCATCGCTCAAGTAAAACTGACAATGTGCTCCTTTATTCTGCTCCACTGTACTGCCCCGGTAACTAGGAAAGCACTGGGGGCATTTCTCATTTATTCATCAACATGTGTATTTCCCCTAGTAAAATGTCCAAGTCCCTTGATGGAAAAGCATACGTTTTCATTATTGGATCTCCAAAGCCAAAGCAATGCTATGGTTAGCATGTAGCAGATACTTTAAAAAACATGTGTTGAATGAATAAAAATGACTTAAGTGTTTACCCAATTATGATACTGATATTCTAATTATAAGAGGTCATATAAAACATTAATATACACATCAAAAGTCTTTTTTTAAAATTTAGGTAAATTTTATTTATTTTTTTATCGTTTTTCAAATATAGTTATCTCTATTTTCCCACCACTACTTTCCCCCACTCCACCCAACCCCACCTCCTACTCTCAACCCTACCCTCATATGGTGTTGTCCATGGGTCCTTTATACATGTTCCTTGACGACCATTTCCCTTCTCTACCTTGTTAACTCCCTCCCGCCTCCCCTCTGGTTACTGTCAGTTTGTTCTTTATTTCAATGTCTCTGGTTATATTTTGCTTGCTTGTTTGTTTTGTTGATCAGGTTTCACTTATATGTGAGATCATATGGTATTTGCCTTTCACCGCCTGGCTTCACATAGCATAATGCTCTTCGGTTCCATCCATGCTGTAGCAAAGGATAGGAGCTCCTTTTTTCTTTCTGCTGTGTAGTATTCCATTGTGTAAATATACAACAGTATTTTTTTCTTTTTTTTAAATATCAATGTGTAGTTGCCTCTCATGCACCCCTCACTTGGGACTTGGCCTGCAACCCAGGCATGTGCCCTGACTGGGAATCAAACTGGAGACCCTCTGGTTCACAGGCCAGACTCAATCCACTGAGCCACACCAGCCAGAGCCGAACCACAGTTTTTTGATCCACTCATTTACTGATGGGCACTTAGGTTGCTTCCAGCACTTGGCTATTGTAAATTGTGCTGCTAGGAACGTTGGGGTGCATAGGTTCTTTTGAATTGGTGTTTTAGGGTGCTTAGGGTATAATCCCAGCAGTGAAATTGCCGGGTCAAAAGGCAGTTCCATTTTTAGTTTTCTGAGGAAATTCCAAACTGTTTTCCACAGTGGTTGCACCAGTCTGCAATCCCACCAAGAGTGCACTAGGGTTCCCTTTTCTCCACAACCTCGCCAGCACTTGTCTGTTGATTAGTTAATGATGGACATTCTGAATGGTGTGAAGTGGTATCTCATTGTGGTTTTAATTTGCATCTCTCTGATGGTAGTGGTGCTGAGCATCTTTTTACATGTCTCTGGGCCCTCTGTGTGTCCTCCTTGGAGAAGTGTCTGTTCAGATCCTTTGCCCATTTTTTAATTGGGTTGTTTGTCTTCCTGGAGTGGAGTCTTATGAGTTCTTTATATACTTTGGAGATCAAACCCTTGTCTGAAGTATCATTGACAAATATGATGTCCCATATGGTTGGTTCCCTTTTCATTTTGCTGATGTTTTCTTTAGCTGTGTAGAAGACTTTTGTTTTGATAAAGTCCCATTTGTTTATTCTTTCCTGTATGTCCCTTGCTCTAGGGGACATATTGGTGAAAACATTGCTGTGTGGAATATCTGAGATTTTCCTGCCTGTGTTCTCCTCTAGGACTTTTATGGTATCATGACTTATATTTAGGTCTTTCATCCGTCTGGCGTTTATTTCTGTGTATGACATAAGTTGGTGATTGAGTTTCATTTTTTTGCATGTAGCTGTCTGGATTTCCCAACACTGTTTGTTGAAGAGGATATTTTTACTCCACATATTGCTTCTGCCCCCTTTGTCAAATATTAATTGACCGTAGAGACTTGGGTTTATTTCTGGGCTCTCTATTCTGTTCCATTGGTCTATGTGTCTGTTCTTATGCCAGTACCAGACTGTTCTGATTACTGTTTTTGGCCTTGTAATATACTTTGATGTCAGGTATGGTGATTCCTCCTACTTTGTTCTTTTTTCTCAGAATTGCTGCAGCTATTCGGGGTCATTTATGGTTCCATATAAATTTTTGAAATGTTCTATATCTGTGAAATATGTCATTGGTATTTTAATAGGGAATGTGTTGAATCTATAAATTGCTGTGGTTAGTATGGACATTTTGATGATGTTAATTTTCCAATCCATGAGCATAGTATATGCTTCCATTTATTTGTGTCTTCCTTTCTTTCTTCAGTGTTGTGTAGTTTTCTGAGTACAGGTCTTTTACCTCCTTGGTTAGGTTTATTCCTAGGTATTTTATTTTTCTTGTTGCTATATCAAACGGGATTTTTTCCCTGATTTCTGTTTCTGATATTTCGTTGTATAAAAATTCCTTCAACTTCTGAAAGTTGACTTTGTATCCTGCTGCTTTCCCAAATTCACTTATTAGGTCGAGTAGTTTTTGGGGAGAGTCTATAGGGTTTTCTATGTACACTATCATGTCATCTGCAAACAACGACAGTTTTACTTCCTCCTTTCCAATTTGGATGCTTTTATTTCTTCTTCTTGACTGATCACTGAGGATAGGACTTCCAATACTATGTTGAATAGAAGTGGTGAAAGCAGACATCTGTGTCTTGTTCCTGATCTTTGTGGGAAAGGCTTTAGCTTTTGCCCATTGAGTATGATGTTGGCTGTAGGTTTTTTATATATGGCCTTTATTATGTTGAGGTATGCTCCCTCTACTCGCACTTTGCTGAGTATTTTTTTGTCATATGTGGGTGCTGAATCTTATCAAATGCTTTTTCTTCATATATTGATATGATGATGTGATTTTTGTGTTTTATTTTGTTTATGGGATATATTATGTTTATTGATTTGTGAATATTGTACCATCCTTGCATCCCTGGGATGAATCCCCCTTGATCATGGTTTATGATGTTTTTGATGTATTGCTAGATGTGGTTTGCCAATATTTTGTTGAGGATTTTAGTATCAATGTTCATCAGCGATATTGGCCTATAGTTTTCTTTATTTGTTGTGTCTTTGTCTGGTTTGGGGATTAGGATGATGCTGGCCTTGTAAAAAGAGTTGGGAGTCTTTCTCTTCTTGGATTTTTTGTGATAGTCTGAGAAAGATAGGTGTAAGCTCTTCTTTAAATGTTTTGTAAAATTCTCCTGTGAAACTGTCCAGTCCAGGGCTTTTGTGTGATGGAGTTTTTTGATTACTGCTTCAATTTTACCAGCTGTTATTGGTCTGTTTGGGATTTCTGCTTCTTCATGATTCAGTTTTGGAAGATTATATTTTCCTAGACATTTTTCTGTTTCACCCAGGTTTTCA
>VMDR010029293.1:0-12810 GCA_007922815.1 Macrotus californicus | reverse complement strand
AAGCATCAGAGGCATCAGGGAAAATGGGGAGGTGTTGGTTAGAGGATACAAGTTATAGTTATAAAATGAATAAGTTCTGGGAATCCAATGTGTGTCAGGGGGCCGATAGTTAGCCATACTGTATTACGTACTTGAAAGTTACTATGAAAGTAGAACTTTAATGTTCTCACTATAATAAAAACAAAATGGAAATTATGTGAGGTAAAGGATATGTTAACTAATCTTATTGTGGTAAAGATTTCCCAAAATATACGAGTATCAAATCATCACATTATATACTTTAAACATAGGGAGGAAAATCTCAGATATTCCACACAGCAATATTTTCACCAATATGTGCCTGAGAGTAAGGGACATAAAGGAAAGAATAAACAAATGGGACTTCATCAAATAAAAAGCTCCTGCACAGCTAAAGAAAATAGCATTAAAATGAAAAGAGAACCAACCATATGGGAAAATGTATTTGCAAATGATACCTTGGACAAGGACTTGATCCCCCAAAATATATAAAGAACTCACATGACTCCACTCCAGGAAGACAAACAACCCAATTAAAAAATGGGCAAAGGACCTGAACAGACACTTCTCCAAGAAGGACATACAGAGGGCCCAGAGACATATGAAAGGATGCTTAGCATCACTAGCCATCAGAGAGATGCAAATTAAAACCACAATGAGGTACCACTTCATACCGGTCAGAATGACCATCAACAAACAAGTGTTGGAGAGGATGTGGAGAAAAGGGAACCCTAGTGCACTGTTGGTGGGAATGAAGACTGGTACAGCCACTGTGCAAAACAGTATGGAATTTCCTCAGAAAACTAAAAATGGAACTGCCTTTTGACCCAGCAATTTCACTGCTGGGATTATACCCTAAGAACCCTGAAACACAATCCAAAAGAACCTATGCACCCCAATGTTCATAGCAGCACAATTTACAATAGCCAACTGTTGTAAGCAACCTAAATGCCCACCGGTAAATGAGTGGAACAAAAAACTATGGTACATTTACACAATGGAATACTATGCAGCAGAGAGAAAGGAGCTCCTATCCTTCGTGACAGCAGGGATGGAACTGGAGAGCATTACGCTAAGTGAAATAAGCCCAGCAGTGAAGACATGATCTCACCCATAAGTGGAACCTAATCAACAAAACAAACAAGCAAGCAAAGTAGAACCAGAGACACTGACATAAAGAACAAACTGACAGTAATGAGAAGGGAGGTGGGAAGGGATAAAAGGGGGGGGGGGAGAGGAAAAAGGGAAGGGTCATAAAAAAAAATCATCACGTTGTACACTTTAAACTTATACAATGTTGTATGTCAACCATATCTCAATAAATCTGGAAAACAAATAAGTAAACAGTAAAGGTCTTTATGATGGCCCATTTGCTACACTAGTTCTTCCACATATATTTAAACGGCTGACCTGCTATAATAGGGTAGTAAGTAAGATAATAGATGTGAATTATATACAATAATGCCTAGCATATAGTATGCACTCAACAATATATCAGTTGTAACTATGATGCATTACTCAGTATTGCTCAATGAAACATGTGGAAGTTTTTTTAAGAAAATGATGTTTACTTGTATTTGAGTTTGTATTATGTAAAACGTTCTTCAGTGAGGTCCAGACCACTTTATAGTGTATAATTAGTAATACTGAAAATGAGTCAAGCAGTCACCACAGACGTGTGCATAACTGCAAAAACAAGAAGACAATATTTTTATCCTCAAAAAACCTATAACTTAGTGAACAAAAAAGGGGAAAAGGATGAGCTCTGCCAGCCAAGTGAAGTGCCGGGCTGATGAATTCACTGAGCTTAGATCTATTGTCAGTCTCTATTTCTCAGACGTAAGCGAGGTAGCATTTGGAGAATTAGAAGGAACAGTATCTGCAGGTTTATTTGACATGTTGATTCAATTTATACTGTATTTCTGGGGAGGGGAATTAATTTAACCAAGAAAAGAGACATGTTGATGTCCTCCTTACCCATCAAATAAACTGACTTTCTGCCAAATGAATGTGGTCATGGGTCAAAGGTGAACTTTCCAATCAGGAAGCCAGCAAAGGACAAGGTGACACTAGGCTAATTTTATAGGCTTTGTGTTTAATTAATAGCACTGTCAGAGATTTCAAAGGGGGGGAAATGTACTAAAATGATGTCATCTTACTTATGGAAAAGACTACACTACAATATACCTATAGTAATATCAAGGTTACAGCTGACAAAACAGACATTCTAGCCTTAAAAAAGAAAATATATCATCTTCATTTTTTTCCTTAATTACCTTACTTTAACAATCAACGATTGAAGCTATTCTATTTCATGTGTGTGAAACTTTTCTACAAATGGTAATAATTGACTATAACTTCACTGAGGCAAATGAAACTTTCAAATAAAAAAATGACTTTACTACATTCATGAATTCACTTAACAGATATTTATTGTGAGCCTACTGTGAGTGAGGCACTGTGCTATGGGAAATAAGATAGGGTCTTTGCCCCCACAAATGGGGAAATGGGACAATAAACAAGTCAAAACTTAACAAAATCATGGAGATTATTAGAGAAGCACAATGAAGAAAGCCATCGTAGGACTTCAGAGGGAATAATAAAGGGACCTGCTTTAGATGAGGTGATCAGGAAAGTCCTCACTGAGAATGGGCCACCTGAGCAGAGACCTCAGTGAGGAGGAGACGGTCCCATTGAAAGCCAGAGAAAGAGCTACCTATGCGAAGAAAACCACACATTCAGGGATCCTAACGCAGAAAAGAGATCTAATAACCGACAGAAGGGCAGATGACTAGCATGCAGGACAAGGCAGACAGTGGCACGAGGCTCAAGAACAGCATGTTTAAACATAAACGAACGCAATCTGATGTATTTTAGCGTGTGTGTGCATGTATTTGATTTTACCTTTTACTAAGAAAAATGCAGGTCTCCTACAATAAGTGTGAAATATCAGAGAGGTATCAGCACTGGAATGACTCAAGTGTAAATCAGTTTTCTTACTGGCTTCATTCAGTCTTTGACTGTGGAATCCTAAGTTCAGGCACACGCTGCCCTAGTGAAAAGGAATAGAGATGTAGCACAGAGGCTGCCGATAGAACAATCTAGGAAAAAAATGAATGTAAGAATTTTCTAGACTGATCTGGAAACTTAGGTCTAGACTAAGGCAACATCTGGAAAATTGAGTCCCATACTGTAAAGTCATCCCATACTTCTAATCCTCACAAAGTCATTTATTCTTCCAGGATCTTGCATTATTGTCATAGAAGGATAATCTCAAGGTTAGAAAGAAACCTAGTACAGTGTAACTCAAACGCAAGATCACCCTGGGATCTTGTTAAATACAGATTTTTATTAAAATGGGGCATGAAATTCTGCACTTCTAACAAGCTCCTGGGTGGAACTGTACACTTTGAGTAGAAAATCAGGCTGCTGTGTTCAGCCCCTTCTTTGCTCCATCCCCTCCACCATCCGAACTTGAGTCTTCTAAACTAAGCTCCATGAGTCTGTACCTCCTTGTGGACCTCACCACGAAATCCTCCATTGTATCAGATATATATCAAGCATGTAGTTGGTGCTCAATACATTATATGATTAGATCAATGAATGGGTGTGTGAATGAGTCAACACCCATAACAAGTATTTATCAGCCTCTAATGAAAACCTCCCAAGTGCAAGATTACCAACTAACAAAGTATTTTTTAGAAAGTCCTGATCATTGAAAATTCCTATCTATCCTGAGCCAGCACCTATCCGTCTCTATGATTAGTAGAGATGTCTAGATCTGTCCGCTGGGGAAACATGTGGCAGCCTTCTCTTTGACACAATCAGGACTGGTAGTCGCTTAGTTTAAAATAAAAACGCATTTAAAGTAAAGGGTCACAGTTTTAAAAGAAACATAAGTTGAACATTTTATTTTAACGTAAAACATAAGAATGTATATTTATTCACCAATAATCTGTGCAGGTACAAGGCTGGGAACGTGGATACTTTGATGATCTTTATCAGTTTAGGTTGTCTGTCAACATCAACCACACCTATGAACACATATGCGCATGTGAAATAGAACTGGAATGAGAGGAAAGTATTGAATGGGAGAAGTAAAAACCTGGCTTGGACCAATCTGACAAGACATGGCTTATTCCCAGCACAGGCATGGTGTTGGGTGGGGTAGAGCAAAAGCTATAGATAGCGAAAGCAAACAGGCAAAACAAAACCTGGTAGCAGTGGCTGTCCAGACACGTAGTGGAGATCTCCTTTTATTTATATCGAGTCAAGGGGATTCATTGACTGCATTAAGTGAGGAAAGCACTCATGGTGTTTTAAGACTGTCGCACTCATATCCTAAGTACTAATCAAAATATAAAAATGATTCCAAAGCTCCTAAAAATCAGGCCAATATAAAACACATGGTTGTCAGTTTTCCTTTCATCTATTAAAACATTCCAAGATGCACCAGTTTATGGAATGCTCAGACATTTCTTTGACTTCTATAGAAGAATCGATTTCAATGTCCAATGAATTGCCCTCATTTATTATATAAATGTTATTATATTCTCTAATTAATCTGTCCTAAGACGTTTCTTTTTCTTGAATTTTTGAATCTTGTTTTCCTTCTATAATTTTTCAAAGAGTTCATTCACTCATTAATGCTTGACTTAAGATGTAAAGGCTGAGCCCTGGCTGGTGTAGTGCAGTGGGTTGAGCGCAGGCCTGTGAACCAAAGGGTCACCACAGGTTCAATTCCCAGTCAAGGCACATGCCTGGGTTGCGGGCCAGGTCCCCCGTAGAGGGTGTTTGAGAGGCAACCACACACTGATGTTTCTCTCCCTCTCTTTCTCCCTCCCTTACCCTCTCTCCAAAAATAAATAAGTAAAATCTTTTTTAAAAAAAGAAAGATTTAAAGACTGAGAAGATATTTTCAAATATGTATTTGTTCTTAAAATCTAGTGCTATATTTTATTTAATAGGTAGCATCTATCTCCAAATACCCATCCTCACATAAAGAGATTAAGATGTCTGATGTTTGAACAGGACAGCGTGCTATCACATTCATTATCTCACTCAAGTTTCAAAGCATCTGTGGGAGGTCAGCAGTATACTTTCTGTTTTGAAAAGACAAAATAAAGCTCACAGGTGGTCAGTGTCTTGTAATATATATGGGACCCCCAGTGGGAAAGCAACAGAACTAGAGCTGAAAGAAATCTAGCCTTCTGATTCTTTGGGCCTTCTTTTAAATTTCCCAACTTTATCAACTAAAGCCAAAGAGCAGTAAATAGGGATTCTTCTCCTTCACTGCATGGCTCTATGATGCCCAAATATATTGACAGGTTCAAATAATGTTACTATTTATTTGAATTAAAGACTTCCTTCTTCAAAAAATGTTTTAAAGAGCTCCAAGGTTAAAGTGAAATCAAAATATTTGGGAAATCTTATTCTATAATACACCTGGAAGTAGTTGTAGATAATATTCACAGTGTTCGAAACTGGGACTGGAAATCTCTGATGTTGACTTAGGTTTGGGGATTGGCATCATTACTGGCTTGTGGTAAATAATCATCTCTTCATTTCATTATAGCAGAATTTTACATGAACAATTAAAGGTTATTTAAAAAGTAAACTACACTGCACATTTTTATCTAGGGCAGTGAATACAGATAGAGCACAAGCAGGAAAAAAAAAAAGGATTTTCAGCAACCCCGAATCATACTCTTATTTGGATTAATCTTTGTTAACAACTTTAGTGATTTCTCTTAATACTCAAGGTGGAGAATTCAAAATTTGGAGGGGAAAATGTAAGGGCAATCTTATGAATTATTTAGGGTGAATTTAGTTTAAATTTATTCCACCTGATGCAAGTTTCATTATGAATATAGTCAAAAGAGCTGGTCCTAATTAATGTCAGACATTTTCAATAAAGAATATTTCTCATATTTTTAGTTATAAGAAAAAATATGATCTCTAATTGTGTACATAATCGCTGCAAAAATAACTCAACCATCAATATTTTTTTTGAACTTCAAATAAATAGTGAGATAAGAAAGATCTGAGAAATTCGTATCTCATCAGAAACTTCTAGTTCCCCCTCTCAGTTACTATGTATGTCATTTCCTCTGTGAGGTGAACATACCTGGTGAGCTTTTCATGATTCATATGACTTTTGTCTTGGTCAAGATAACCACTGGCATTGTACCCCCAAAAAAACAATAAGCAAAAACGGAGATGGCCCTAAATCTATTTTAAAAGGAACAGGCCATTTATGTTTGACTAAAGATCTACATCTGTCATCATTTTCATGGGGTTTCTTTATTTGTCATACACACTCAGAACTTGCCTTTCTTTTTTTACTTAAAGTGCTATAGATTGATTCTCACCCCCATCTTCAACCCTTATTCTATCACTGGTTTCTATCACCTTGGGGTTTAAGGTTGGCTTGTTGAAAAGGTTGATGGCCTGCAAAATCTATCCATGCATGTCTTCTCACCACATAGTGTTAATTGTAGGGTAACAAGAAGTTGTAATATTGAATATTGTAATGTGTAAGCTGTAAGTAAATCTGCTTCACTGTTCTAAGCTCACAGATTTGCATTACAGTGATCCTATCTAAACAGAATGAGTGTGCATGTCCCTTTTCAGGCCTAAATGAGAGAGTACAAGGAAAAAGATGGTGTAGATGTTGGCGGTGCACCCTTTAGGCCTTTTTGGTTAAAACAGGAAAGGAGGGATCTCTCTCTGATACTCACATCCCAGGTACTCAGTGACATGGGGCTGCCTGCTGGTTTCCTGGGACTCCACACTGCTTGTTGAATGGAAAACGGAAAGGAGAGAACCATAAGAGTAAAAAATTATATCCCTAGTTAAAAGACTCTTGCTTCATTCAGCAGATGGTGGTGACTTAGTTTAGGGTTGTGGTGGTGATGATGGTGGTGATAATGGTGGTAGAGATGAAAAAGAGTGGAAGAATTTGGGATAGATTTTGGAGGAGAATTAATAAATTGTACTAATGAATTAGATTTAAGGGTTGAAGAATAGGAGGAATCAAGACATTAAGTCATTTACTTGAGCTGCTGATTGGTTGGTGTTGGTGGGTAACATTTATCAAGATTGAGAACAGGCTTTGAGTATTATAGGGGTGTATATTAAGAATTCTATTTTAGACATGATATATTGAAGATCCCTATTAGCCATCCAACTGGAGATCAGAGTTGGAATTGGGTGGTGGAGAGTCATATGTTTAGACTTCTCAGCACCCACGCAAACCCTTTTATAAAAGGTGTAGTCATGGCATGACGGCTCTGGTAGGGTTGAGATATTAGGGAGGAAGGGAGAGTTTCTCACGCCTGAGAGCCTGAAGTGTAGACACCACAGCTGATCTTTTCCATTGCTGGCTATGCCTACTTTTCTTCCTTTTTTCCTTCCTTCCTTCCTTCCTTCCTTCCTTCCTTCCTTCCTTCCTTCCTTCCTTCCTTCCTCCCTCCCTCCCTCCCTCCCTTCCTTTCTTCCATCTTCCTTCCTTCCTTCTTTCATGTTTATTGATTTTTGAGAGAGAGAGAGAAACATCGACAGTTGCCTTCTGTACCCACCCTGACCAGGGACAAACCCAAATGTAACATAGGTATGTGCCGCAAGTAGAAATCAAGTCCACAACCTTTTGTCGTATGCTATGATGCTCGAATCAACTTAGCCACCCAGCCAGGGCTGTATCTACTTGCCTGTAAATTTCACAACGACTTGCCCAGGCTGGGTGACTCCGTTTGTTAGAGTGCCGTTCCAATACACCAAGGTTGCAGTTAGATCCTCATTCAGGTGGGGGGAAAAACAAATCAATGTTTCTCTCTCTCTCTCTCTCTCTCTCTCTCTCTCAAATCAATTAAAAAAATATACTTAAAATATAAATGTTAATTCAAATAAGGAAGTAAGTAAATAAATAACACAACAAATTTAACAGTTGGCTTGGGATCCTGAGGGTTGATAATGGTTTCTGAAGGTGGAGGAGGCAACCAGATGGACCACTCACCCATCTCTGATTGAGGCTTTGAGTGCTATGTAAATGTCCTTGGAGGGTTTGGATTTTTTAGATTGAGTCTCTCTTAGCTGTCACGGCATTTCTCCTCCCCTGGAGGAAGGTGAAGAGAGCTGTCAGACTTCTCTCGCTGCATGTTTGACTCATGATAATTTAAATGACTGGAATTCACACATTAGCTGACTATTCCTCCAAGACGGTCCTCAATGATTCTTGTCTCCTTTTATTTATGCCTTTGTGCAGTCTCCTTCCACATTGAATCAGGGAAGAAGGGTGATGGTAATTGTTAAGAGTTGATGATGAGTGACTTCTAAGGCTAGGTCATAATGAGATTGCAGCTTTACTTTGTTCTCTTGGATTGCTCACTCTGGGGGAAGCCAGTTGACATATTCTGAGAACACCAAGTGGCTTTGGAGAGTTCATGTGAAAAAGAACAGATTTCCCACTAACAATTACCACCACCTTGCCAGCTATGTGAGTGAGCCCTCTCGGATGTGGGTACTCAAGCCTCAGTTAAGCCTTTATAATACTTCTGCTGACATCTGACTACAAGCTCATGAGAAACCCCAGGCCAGAAACACCTATCCAAACTGCTCTAGAATTCCTAATGCAGAGAAACTGTGAAAGATAATACATGATTATTATTTTAAGTTTTAGGGTGATTTCTAGACAGCAATAGATAAAGTCCATTTTGTCCTTTAAAAAGATAGCATCATTGTTGTTATGAACAACCTTATGACTTGTACTTTCCATATCATGATGTTAAAAACATGGAAAATAAATTTACTCTGAGTTTTCCAGGAGAGAAACAGCCAAACAATCAACTCACAGACTCTCTTCAATTCCAAACTCCATGCTAAGAAACTGATACAGCAGAAGTTGTGATTATTTGCAGATAAAGAAGCCACATAACCCAAATTGTTAAATTGTGGTGTTTTAGGAACCCAGCCTGCATGACAAAAGAAACCACAAAATTATGTTGGATCTTTTGTTTCTATGGCACAAGTAATTCCAAAGTTCAAAGGAAGAAACTCTGGTGTTTCCTTTCCACCAAAGCACACCAGGCTGTGCTTTTATTTATCTGGGAATAGGAAGTTATACAATTCTGAATTCTGAGTATCAGTAAGAATTATTCACAGCAAGTACCTCTCAGGATGTAACTGCTAATCAAAACCTGCCAGAAAGTAAGTGTTTTAGGTTTTTTCGCTTTTGCTTTTGTTTTTATGGAAAATTGTCCACCTTTAACAGGAATCTGAACTAACAGAATTTGTTAAATCATAAACTCATTTTCTGTACAAGCACCCCCAAAACTTTAAATGTTACACTCTGCAGTACTAGCCTGAATGGGCTGTTGTTAACAGTTGGGCGTCCCCTCTTACCCATCAGGTAGGGTCAAAATGAATAAACATCGACAATCCTGCACCATTTAAATCAGTTTCAAGTTTGTTTTGCATCAATTATCTCGTTTTAATCTTAAAACCACTCTGTAGGTATGCTGCTCATCCCACTGAACAGATAAGAAAACTGAGAGCCAGAGAGGTTAATGAGCAGCCTCATCTCCTTGAACAATTTACCAACTTTACCTGTCTGGGAAATGAGCAAGTAGGAGGACTGTTTTCTGAAGTCTCTTCCAGTATTTCTTTACTCAGAGAGACTTTGACCAGATCAGGTCAGTGCGTAAGACATGAAAAGCACAGACTTGGAGTTAGATCATGTGAATCCTTGCTCTACAATTTGCTAATTTTAAATACGTGGCGGAATCCTTTACACTTTCCAAATCTCAGGAGCCTTGTCCATAATAGGGAGTTAACAAGAAATACCAGATAGAATTATTTTGCAGGCCAAATGAAGTAAAATATCTAAGTCACTTGTTTTCTCTAGGAACTTAATCTAATTACTCTCCCCTCATCCCGGGTTCCTGTGCATCAGAGTATGGATAACAGGAAGGTGTCAAGATCAGTTCTGGTAAAACACAGTGGATGCTGTGATGCAGCCCAAACGCCTCCTCAGAACTACAGCGCTCACTGCCTAGCTGCCTGGGCTCCTCGGGTAACAGTTCTCATCTCAGTCCCTCTAGGGCAGCGATGTTCAACCTTTTTTTTTTTTTTTAATCTAATGGCACACATAAACTACTAAAATTCTGCAACACATCAAAAAATATATTTTTTGCTGACCTGACCAAAAAAAAGAACGTACAATTTTGATTTATCCACACTGGATAGCTATTGTTGTCTGTCGTCATTTTTTTGTTGGTCAATGCCCCTGAATAAATAGTCAAGTAGTACATGTTTTAAAAATTCTTGAGGCTCACCAGGGTGCCTGCCACAGCACGGTAGATAAAAATCACTGCTCTAGAGAATTCCTTGAAGGTGAAAGCTGCTGCCCTATCCAAGGTTTGTCCCCTTCCCAGGTGGCAGTTCATATTCACTGACTGTCAATTCAGGGCTATGAAGGACACAAGCCCTCTTGCCTCAATTTGGGAAAAATATGAAGGGCCATCTCAACTCCAGGACTCTTTATGAGACTGGCTGAGCACTCTGTTATAAGGCGCCTCAGTTCAGCCTGTCTCTGCTCAGTCTTGTTTCCTTCCCTCCCTCGCAGACACCCTTCCTAAGAGCCCACCCTCAGAATCTTCCTGCATGCAAGTTTCCGTCCTACAGTCTGTTTTCTGGGACCTCAACCAGAACGTTGGAGTGTGAAGATAGATCACAGGTCAGAAAGTTATCAGCATTGGTGGATATCATTTACCATAGAATAATGAGGGTTATCTAGAAAATACTGAACCCATGTATTTTCTTATTCCTCCCATAAATTGTCAGTCAGTCTACCATTATGGCCCCAGGGAAGAGAAAGGGCAAATGTCACATTGCACAGTAGGATATGATGTAAGTGCAGCACCTTCCAGCCAAAACAAGAGAAAGTTTAGGAAAAATTTCAGTTTCAGGAAGAAAAGAAGAGGTGAAAGGAAAAGATTAGGGAAGGAGGCTAGATGCTGGTGTCCACACTTGACCCGTCCTGGGGTGAAGTCTGCATGTGGAGGTGATAGAAACATCCGCGTAGGTTCAGGTGAGACTGAGAACCTTGGGTTAGTGGCTGCTGCCTCTGGAAATAAGTAGAGGGAAGCTGCAAGGTAGGAGAAACTGCATTAGCACTGTGTAGTTTAGAACTAATGGCCTAGGATTGGCAGACATGAGTCCAGTTTCCCAAGCCCTGCATGTGGCTGGCGGGAAACGGGCGATTTTAAACATGCCCTCCCCCTGCTCCAGCCAAGGGAGGACAGAACACTGAGGATAGGGGCAGGCTGGCAGACCATCCCCTCCCCTTCTCCTTGCCAGGGTTGGGAAGAGGTGGAAGGAACTCTGCAAGTCCATTAAAGCACGAAAGACTGCTGAAATTATGACGGGTGGGCTTCAGGGAGAAATCTTGATAACGCCAGTCTGGAAGAGGGTTTAAAAATTGCACAGTAGTCAGAGAAGTAGGGAAAAAAGTCACTATTTTCCAGGAAGAGAAGAGATTTTCCTTTTAAAAATAACTATTAAAATCATAGATTCATAAATAAGTATAAAAAGCCCTATGTTTTGGTTTGTGTTCTGCTTATATTCTATGTTTCAGAGATGTTTGCTCCAAATCCTATTCACTTTCAACAGCATTAATGCTCTGGCCTTGCTATGTTCCAGTAGGCAATGTATTCCTTATTTATAGCTCTGATAGTGTTAGTTTTCTGGAAACTCTAACAGATTTTGTCATCTGTTGTATCTCATGGGAAGTTTGGCAGAACCCATCACTATAGATACAGAAGTTGTGATTCATTGACATCTCTGCTGTAAGCTCTAATTTTGAATTGTTTATGTATAACTACGGTTTTACTTTACATGGGGCTGAAACCTGATAGCATTTCTGAGTCTTCGTGAATGTTAACTTAGATTCAGTCTGTACGTCAGGGCCTTGTCTTTTGTGAGAGCACGGGACGAAATTAAAATCTGCCTTTATAAGTATAAAATATGGTTTAAGTTAAGCTGTTGGTTAATGTAAATCAGATTATATTTTCAAAAAGATAAACTTCTGAAAACTTAGATTTTTAAAATAATTCATTCTGTTCAGTTTGAACCCTTTAAATATAATTAGAATATTAGTTAAGAATGTTACGCTTTGGTGTCTATGATTTATACCCTTTAATTGAAGGCCTAAGAGAAGAAAATAATGTATAAAATGAAACACGGCCAACATGCAGGGTTTTTTCCTAATTGTCTTAAGTAAAATAATTTGAGTGCTTATTTAATGAACCATAAGTGGTTCTCTAATAAATCATTAGACAAAGGATGCTTTTCATTTATGATTGTGTTAATATTTTCTCAAGGAATAAGAATGTCCTCTCATTAAAAAAAGACTAAGTAGTAAAATGCCCCAATATCCAGAATTATAACAATGCCTTTCTAACACCATTCTGTGTGATGTTATCTGCACCCTAGAGGTCTTATCTAACTGAAGTGGTGGTTCAAAATAATTCTGAGAGAAGTTAGGACGGTACAGAGTCAGTTTCTCCGACAGAACCCTGATGCAGGGGTTTTCATAACACTTACATGGATGTAACCTGATTTCACTGTTTCTTAAACTTCAGACTTTTAAAACTTATGTGAATATGTAAGCATTCATTATTTAGTAGCTTTATTTTTGTCTAGAAATGCTGATGCAATTTTAATAAGAATGGGTTTTAAAGATCACTTTCTCTGCTCTTGTTTTCAAAATGTTGACTGTGTTATTTATATTTTTTA